>JAODFW021344835.1:0-14661 GCA_027575235.2 Palythoa mutuki
AGCAGATAGGGATACTAATGCAGCGATCAACATCAAAAATAGAGCGGTGGGGCATTCCGTTCTTAAAGCTCATCGAGCAGCGGTGGGGCATTCCGTTCTTAAAGCTCATCGAGCATCCGAAGCAATAGCTGGAGTTGGTGAGAAGCCTACGCCTGTATTCGTAGAATCAGCGTAGGAGTATGTCACAGATTTTAGACTTGTTGCTAAATAAAAGTCATGGATTATGAAACATTTAGTAAAAGAACTCGAACACGGAACACAATGCACTATTTGTCTTAAAACTTGGAAGACAAAACCGAGAAAAAATAATTGTGCTGGTTTACCTCAACAATTAGCAATGCCCAGCCATTTAGTTTTTAGAAAATATTTTAAGCAATACAACGAGAAACCAAAAAGTAGAGCTGTTGCCTGTCATGTAGGAAATTGGCATAGACCACCAATCCCTCACCACGGTAGGGTAGGGACTTTGAGCAGACAAGGGCATAGAGAGAATTATCTGAGAAACCTGTTATACAACTCTCAAGATTCGGAAGTTGACAATCCCAACTTTCCCCCAATTCTAAATTGGGAAAACCGACCAAAAGATTTATATACAGAATACAAGCTTGAACGCTGGAACTTAAAGCCAGGAAAAGCTACAGCTAAAGCTGCCATCTGGCATTGGACTAATGAGGAATGGGTTTTCTTCTATGATAAGAGTGACTGTGAAATAGATAATGTCAGCTTGCCTCCTTGCTACGACCAGGAAGAAATACCAGAAGGACTAAAAACTAAAAGAGAATGGGAAAGAGCTAGACCTAATGAAATCATTCCAGCAGAGACAAACCCTAAAGGCTGTTATCGTTATTATTCCCCTAAAAGATATGAATGGATTACTGCATATTTGTATTCAGAAGATGATTTAATTTGGCAACCCAAAGATAATTTAATCAGTAAATTAACTCTCAAATCAAAATATTTGCTTTCTGATAGTTGGATCAAACGCTTAGGGGAATGCGATCTCGAAACCCGTCACTCAACCTATAAAACCCCCATATATTTGTATTCAAAAAAAAGGGTTGAAAAGTTTATTGCTGAAAATGCTCAAGAATATGCGGAATGGTTGACGAAACGCGATCGCTATATTGCCATATTTAATAATAACAAGGAAAAAATCCTTGCTGCTCTAGCTAAAGGCGCAGAAAAGAGAAAAGCTCAAGCCAAAGAAAAAAAACAATTGCGACAAGCTCAACCTATTGCTAATAAATTTAACTGGAACAAAGAAGAAAATATAGTTAAACAACAAATGATTCGATGTTTAACCTGTGATTATAGTGCCATTTATTCAAAACAAGATTTTATCTGTACTGTTTATCCCTATGGAATAGACATCGATCAAATGCCTTGTCTTGATTTCCTCCCTAAAAAAATTGAAAGCGATCAAAACCTTGGTGACTTTTAACTAAAAATTGGGAACTCTAAGAATTAGCAATTATTCTCCAATTGCTTGTAAGTTTACTTGTGTTCTTTGATTGATGAAATGTTTATTTCTTGGGCTTTTCATCAATCAGGATTTTTTGAGAACTAAATTATGTCTGATAAAGTCGCTTACTCTCTCTTAACTAGACAAGAGCAAAAACAAAGACTATTGAAGTCACAACTATTCTGGTGGCAAATTTTCACCATCATAAATCTCTCAATATTAATCCTATTACTTATTCCTTATGCTTCAATTTTTGCTAGATAATCTAGACTGGATAATTCCCGCGTCTCTGTATTCGCTAGGGCTTTTTACCCCATATATCCAAAATCGCGCTCATCGACTTATCAATTCCAAGTATTACAAAATGGCAGCAAAAGCCTATCAAGCGATCGACCCCCAAGTCCTCGAAGCTTTAGGAGATAAAGTAAAGTTTCTTGACTTAATTGAAAAAGTTGTAGAATCCAGCAGTGATGGAAATTTGAGCTACAGCGAAATTCAATCGATCGCTAAAATTACTTTACAGAGCTTTGATTTGGAAAAAGCTTTAAGTAAATAAATATGTTCAGCAAAACGCCTAAACCAATTCAAATAGCTCTCTCTATTTCTCTTATTACCGTTTGCTTCGGAATGACGGCAGTTTCTTGTGGATTTGCTTGGAAAAGCTTGTCCTCAGATGATGTCAATCTTCAGATTGCCAATGAAAATCTAAAAATTAGCGCGAAGTTAAATGAGACTCGACCAGAGATCGGCAAGGCTCAAATCGCTACTAATATTTCGCGAGATTTAGTCATGGGAATCACCCAAAGTGCCAAAGAAGAAAGGAAGGCGTTAACCCAAGAACTTTTAGCCGAACTCAAAACTGTACAAGGTTCTTATTGCTCTAATCAACTAAATCCTTTAAAAGAAAAAATTGAAGCAATAGAAGCCAAATCTGTTCTCTCTCCAGAAACAGAAAAAGCCTTAGAAACTGCCGAAAAAACTTTGGCAGATGCTTCTAGTTCTTTGAAGAAATTAGAGGAGGAAACTGAACAAGAAATCAAGAAGAAAGAAGAGAAAATCAACAAAATAGAAAAACCTTTAGACCTATTACAAAAGGAAAATAATGAATAAAATTAATGTTCCTTTTTTTGTTTGGCTATCTTTAAGTTTAAGTAGTTTGCTAGTCTCAGGAGGATACGTTCTTGATAACTATCGGAGAACAGACCTAGCCCATGAGATGGCTTCTCTTCATGCTCAAGCAATTACTCAAGATGCAGCCATTGTTATCAAAGGGAAAGTCTTAGAGCAAATTGCTAGAGAAATCAAAGAAACTCACAAAGCCCAAAGCAAAATAGTCTCTCATTACGATATTTTAAAAAGCAAAAATCAGCCTATAATTATGTTCGCTCCAACCATAGAAGAAATCAGAGAACTTAATAATAAAAATAGCCAAAAGGATTTACAAGAACTTGAGAATTCTGCTCAAAAATTGGCAATTAAGGCGATGGAAAGGATAATACTAATAAGTTCTAAGCTATAAATTAAGCTTCCAGCAAAGAGAAAATAATAGACTTAAAAATTGCCGAATGAATAATTTAGAATTGCTAGATAAAAAAAGAGTTGAAATAAATGATTATTTTCTAAGTTTTTCAGGACATTACGATCGCGATCGCGGGCTAGACCAATTTAGATTAAGATTGGATTCTTTAAGTAAAGGAAATATTGAAGTCTGGATTGCTACTAGTAGCACTAAATATAGGCAAGATAAAGAGGAGTTTCACGATCGATACTCGATGCTTCCTCCTGACTACAGAATCAAACCTTCTCAGCACTATCAAGTCAATCTAGTCCCCAGGTATCAACCCCATACCAGAGGAATTGAGGGAAATTTCTATCCAATTTTACCGACAGAAATAACTACAGACAAAGGCGGTAAGCGATCGCATTTTGGCATCCACAAAGATGCGAATTCTCCTGGAAGCTTGGGGTGTATAGTGATGTCTGCTGACAGATTTTCTAGTTTTGAGCAAGAGATGAGAAAGCTTAAAGGGTTGGGTATCAATCAAATACCTTTGTTAGTAACTTATTCCTGATTAATTGATCGAGCAGATTTTGCTTATTCTTTCGATCTAAAAAAATCTATTAATAGAATCGCTTTTTTGTAGGGGAAAGCGATCGCTTTTTTGCGGAAATATATCTAAGCGGTTTTAAGCGGAAGTAATCCTTCTTTAATTGCTTTTTCTTCAATAGCTTCGCGTAAAAAATCGCTTCTATTCGGCAAAGCTCTTATGACTGCATCCAACTCAGGGGAAAGTTTTACGCTTACAGGTCTTTGGTTTGCAGTTGTCCCAAGACCTTTATCTTTGATTTTGTATTTTGTTTTTTTTTCCATGTTAATTTAGCTTTACATTATACGTATACGTATACTTTGTGTTATAATAACGAGTAACAACTAAAGAGGCTAAGTTTGACTTGCCGAACCTCTCTATCAAATCATCTTCTGCAAAAAAAATGACCGCGGAATGCGGTCACCGCAGGCACCGTCGTTTTACGGCGGTGTAACGGTGACTCTTAACTATAAGTATACGCCATATCCCAAAGCCTACAAAAAGGGCGATCGCTCCTATTGCTTAGCGATCGCCTGAGATGAATAAGTTCAAAACAACTACAGTCGATTTAAATCATTCAAACAACAAACAATTTAAACCCTATGAATACCCTAACATTATCAACCTTTGACGCACAATTAGCCGAAACAAATCAAAAATTACTAGCTCTTGAAGAAAAAATAGCTGAAACCAAAGCAATCAAGCGAGCAATCGCCGCTAAAAAGCGACTAGCTGAAAAAGCCTTTAACAACTTAAACAAGGCGATCGAGGGGATTAGTTCAGTTGTGGCACAGTTAGGAGCAGAAGGAGCAGAATTACAAGAAGCTGTTGCAACTGCTGTATCTGAATATTTCCCAGTAGCAACATCTAGGTTGCTCGTCAAGTTAGCTGATTTCCCCAAGAAAAAGAACGACTCAAACGAATTTTTTACCTGGCAACCTACTAGTAATCCTCAAGTCAGCAATTACTTTAACGTTGTCAAAGGAACAATTCAAGCCACTTACATTGGTGGCAATAACAAGCAGAAACTACAGACTGTCGGCAACAAACTAACCGAGTACTTGTCTGGTGTTAGTTTTGAGGTCAGAAAAGCCACCAGGCTTAACTACAAATACGAACTTAAACTTAGAGGCATCGATGACGACACATTAGGTTGGTTAGTCCAGTTCGACTTCAATCAAAGCTTTACCGCGCAACTATTTAACGATCTAGGGGACTGCCCGATGGACTCTCTGAATGGTCAATTTGTAGCTGTAAATCTGCATTTTGATGCCGATCGAATACCAACTGATTACAGAATCAAAGCTAATAACTGGTTAGCTGCTAAAGGAGCGGTAGTAGCCGATCGAGCTACTGGAGACAAATACCATTTAGTTTCGATGGATTCAGATTGCTTGGTTGGCACGGTTAGCGGAGAGAACGGAAATTTGATGTCAGTCTACTTAGAAAAATTCCAACTTGATCGACAGTTTGCAGAAGAAGCCAACTCTTTGCTCCGAGTCATGTTAGCTTGCCGCACCAAAAAAGAATTGGAGAGGGTCAAGACTAATACATTAGTCGATGCAGACACCCTTAAATGGGTTTATAACCATCTAACTCCACAGCAAAAAAGCAAAATTGAGACTATCTGTGGAGTGAAAGCAGCTTAGGGCTACAAACAAGTAAACTTATTAATTTTTTATCATGCTACAATTTGTCGATCGATACAAACAAGATAGAAAGGGGATTAAAGCTCTTCCCAAGACATTAAAAGGAATTCAGAAGCTTTTAATGTCAGACTTTGGGCTGAACCTATATGATTTAAGTTATGGCATCAAGAAAGGGCAATATTTAGCTGTAAGCTACTGGAATATTGATGAATTTGGACACCCAGGCATTACTACTTGCCCAAGCCTATTAAATGCTTGCAGCAATCTGTATCAATCCATTCATAAATCTTTCCCTGAATACACGAGAAATAGTCTGGAAGCGAGACAAGAAATAATTGATCGCTTTCCCAAACAGCACCACAAGCTAGTTAAGCAGGTTCTAGACGTTTTTTACGAAATTCAGCCTGATTTTGAAATAAACGGCGGCGATTTTGTCCCCCCCCAACTAGCAAAGGAGAAATACGAGAGGGGTAACCCCGATGCTTTTGCCTTAATTGTCCATGACGGCGGTGGCGTTTATGACTGGCTTGGCTATTATGGCGATCTTTACAATCGCGGCGACAACGAACTTTATAAGTTTCTAGAGCAATATTTTGAGCTAGAAATAAATAATAATTGGTCAACGACTCTTTATCTCAAGGAAGAATTTTGAAAAAACCTATTTGCGTAGAAATTTTCAGCGGGGCTGGTGGAGCGACGCTGGGGATATCTAAAAGCTTTGATATTTTAGCAGCAGTAGAATTTAATCCTACTGCTGCTGCTACCTACCGTTTGAACTTCCCTGCCTGCAACTTACTTGAAGAAGATGTACGAAATCTTGCTGCTGCCGATATTCGCAGTCGATCAACCATCAAAGATCGAGAAATTGACTTTGCTTGGGCATCACCTCCGTGTAAATCTTTCTCAATGGAGGCACGGCGGGACTTAAATGACCCTCGCTCAAAACTGCTCCTAGAAGGATGCAGACTAATAGCAGCCTTGCGACCTCGCTACTTTGCGATCGAGAACGTCAAAGGCTTAGCACAAGGAAAATGTAAGCAATTTTTGGAGCAAGTGATCGACTATTTACAAGAGCGCAATTACAAAGTAGTCGAACCAAAAATACTCAACGCGAAAGATTACGGCGTTCCTCAGTCTCGGGAGAGACTAATCATCTTGGGTAGTCGCAATGACGTGCCATTGCCAACCTACCCATTACCTAAAAATAAACCAATTACTATTCAAGAAGCGATCGCCGACTTACCAGAAGCCAGCGATTATCCCGAACTTTGGCGACAGCATTGGGCGATCGCGCGGTATTCTAAGCCTAGCGATTATGCTAGACAATTAAGGACTAACCCATGTCTACTTACCTATTCCTGGCTGACAAAGCATTCTGATAAAGTTAAAGAAAGATTTGCCCAGGTCAAGCCTGGTACTCGCGATACTATTTCCAGATTCTTCCGCCCTAAATGGCAGGGGCAATGTAACACGCTCAAAGCTGGAGCTGGAAGCTATACAGCTACTAGACCGTTGCATCCTACTAAAAACCGAGTGATGACAATTCGCGAAATTGCTCGTATTCAAGGCATCCCCGATGATTTTATTTTTTCCAACAGTATTTTATGGGCTGCGAGAGAGATTGGAAATTCTGTGCCACCGCCATTAGCTGAAGCGATCGGCAAATCAATTTATCCAAATGATGGAATTTGCCAATGTTAGGCAAATTGAAGTACAAGGGAAACAACATTCTTGCTTTGAGGAGACTTTCCCTAATGGCTAAATACGAGCAATTAAGTTTAGTTGACGCTTCTATATTTTCAACAATCAAGACAAAATATAGTTGCCTTGTTATAGACCCGCCTTGGCATTACCGTCTAAGAAGCAAAGATAAAACCCACCGTAATAAAATCCCTTATGCCTCCATGTCGATCGAGCAAATTGTAAACTTGCCTATTCTTAATTTGTGCAATGAAGACGCTGTTTTATGGCTTTGGTTCACCAACAATCATGCGATCGAGGCTTGTAAGTGTTTGGAGGCTTGGGAGTTTAACTTAAAAACCATTCTGACTTGGGAAAAAGTAACCAAGGCGGGCAAGACCAGAATGGGTACAGGTCATTATCTTCGCAATAGCAGCGAACATTGTTTTTTGGCGACTAGAGGCAAAGTTTCTAGTTTTTCACACACCAAAAAATTAACCAACCAAACCACCATATTGAAGGCACAAAGGCGTGAACATAGTCGCAAACCAGAGGAGTTTTACCGACTAGTTGAGCATTTCTGTGAAGGCAGCAAATTGGAGTTATTTGCTCGTGAAACTAGAGAGGGTTGGGATGGATGGGGCGACGAAATCAATAAATTCTTTAGAACAATTTAAATCAACGAAGAATATGGAATATCGACAACTAGACTTGCTAGACACTATCTATGAAAATTCTTTGATCGAAAAAATTGATAAATTAATCAAATGTCAAGACGACCCTGTTTTAATTGCGATCGCCAAAGCAATTGATAATTTTCAAGCTATCCCTAAAAATCAAACTTATGTACTATCTTTTTCTGGCGGTAAAGATAGTCATGTTTTGCTAGGCATTTACAATATTTATTTAAAACTAGGATTGCCTCCGTTAAATGTAAAGGTTAAATTTGCCGATACAGAATTAGAGCATTCTTCTCTCTACAAAACCATTGAACAAACCGAATCATTTTGTTTAAGTCAAAAGATTCCTTGGGAAATTGTCAAAGGAAAAAATTCTTACTGGTTTGTCCAATTTGCTCTTGGCTATCCTGTCCCCGATTTTCGGGTTAGATGGTGTACAGGCAAGCTTAAAGTTCAACCTTTGCAGCCAAGCAAGAAAATTAAAGGGATTACAGGTAGGCATTACGGAGAATCTAAAACCCGTGATGATAAATTAGCCAAATCCTGTGGAACTGATACTTGTGGCGCAGACAAAATTAAAGACAGTTACGACCCCATCATTCATTTTTCAAACTGCTTAGTCTGGGATTGCCTCTATTATTTTGACGGCACTATTTTATATGAAGGTGTTTTTAACTTATTGAAAGCTCAATATGAACAATCTGTTGATACCAAAACAGGAAGTTTAAGACTAGGTTGCTTTATGTGTCCTGTTATTAGCCTTAAGACTATTACTAAAAATCTTCAGGATGGACTGATTGATGGTAGTGCCTTACAAATAAGGTTACTGTTAGAAGAATTGAGGGAAGCAAGACGAATTAAAAACCCTCGCACTAAGAAGAATGGGGCAATTTATATAGAAGATCGTCGTCAATTTTGGCAGAAATTGGATAAAGAATATCTTCTGCAAAAAGGTTGGCTTGCTCAAACAGATGCTGACAATATCAGTCAATGTCTAACAAATGAATATTCCTATCCTCCTTCTTATAAAAAAGAATGGATTGATCAGCAACACAAATTGATAACAACAACTAATGACTATTAAGGGAATAAACGATCTCGCCACTCTAGCGAACATTAAGCCAAGAGTAGATTTTCGGCTATACAAGGGGACTAAAAAGCTAACTAAAACAAACCGAAAAGGGGAAAAATACCAAACCTTTGGCACAGATTTAAATCAATTCTTCAGACTAGAAACAAAAGACGAGTATTTTGTTTAAATACTCGCCAAATATTACTCGTTAGAGAATCAGAATGGTAGTCAATGCCTTCAGCAAATAACTATCCTTCTAGCTTACAACAAAATTGAAGACAGCTTCGATTCTGCCATGGAAGCATATAACGCCAGTGGTTTGATTCATAAATGCGATCGAGAACAGATTTTTTTGAAGACAGAGGTATACAAAGACCCTTTTGGTCATATCAGAAAAAGGGCTATCTTTTGTTCAAAATCTTGTCCAGTAGCAGGGACGTTAGAGGACTGCCCTCATAAATGCAACAAAGTTGGTCACTTATACTTTTACGTTCCAGAGCTACTAAAGGTTGGATTGAATAGACTCGGATGCTTGTCTGTTCATAGCTACTCTGACATTATGGGTATAACCCAAAAACTGCAAACTTACGAGCAGCAATTCGGCTCAATTAAAACCTCATCTTTTAGCTCTCCTCAAACCTTCAATCTAATCCCTTACAAATTATCGAGAACTGAGATCAAGATTAAGCGTCCTCTGCTAGCTGATGGCAAACGAACAGGAAAAAAATCTGATGGCAGCACTTGGGCTGTACAGTTAGAAATTCTCCCTGAATGGTTAGCTCAGTGGCAAAACTGGCAGAAGCTAAATGCTCTGCAAAAGCTAGGCTTTTCTCCTTCTCCTCGTCTAATCAAACAAGTTTATGAAGTAGAAGATATTGATCGAAACCTCCCCTTACAACTTCCCCCATCTGAGAAAACCACGGATATCTCAACCTCTTATAACAGCAACCCCGATCAACCAATTACTCAAGAACAAGCTCAGGAATTAAAAAAACTGCTCAAAACCAGTAATTGGACTCCTCAACAATTTATCTTTCTTCTGGCAGAAGACCCTCACGTCCCGTGACGGGATGAATGCCAATCAAGGTTTAAGTTAACAATTGCTATATTTTTACAAAACAAGAACTCTGGTTGTAAAATATGTTGTATAATGAGTACAACAACATAGCATGAGGTCGAAATGCTTAATCTTACTTACAACTACAAGCTACAGCCGACAGACAAGCAAATAGAACTAATAGAACACAATTTAGTAGTTTGTAAGTCAGTTTGGAATCATGCCCTGTATATTAGAAAGGTCTGGTACAACAGCCGTAGCTGCAAGATTAATCAATGTTCTCTTTTTCATGAGTACATTGTTGAGCCTTTTGAATATCCTAACTATCATGCTCAATCATCAGAGTTGACTTTGGCTAAGAAGACTAATCCTTTCTTAAAGTCTGGGAATGCTCAAGCTATGCAGCAAACACTGCGCAAACTAGATAGAGCATTTAATGATATGAAAAACAAAGGCATGGGGTTTCCTCGTTACAAGAAGAAACTTAAGTCATTTAATTTGCTAGGAAAAATATCAATTGAAGGTAGCTATATTAAGACGCCTTTACTTAAAAATATCAAGTTTAGAAAATCACGAGATATACCTAAAGGATTTAAGATTAAGCAAATTCAAATCATTAAAAAAGCTAGTGGTTACTATGCAAACTTGATGATTGAACTCGATGTGAACGTTGTCCAACCTATACCTCATGGTCATGCTCTCGGTATTGATGCGGGTATTTCCAGCATGATTTCTACCTCCGATGGGTTGATACTCCCAAGACCAAAGTTCTTAGACAAAGCACTGCGTAAGATTGAATTGCTACAAAGAAAGCTAAGGAATAAGAAAAAAGGTTCTAATAAATGGAAGAAATTACATCATCGGGTTGCACTACTCCATGAAGCTGTAGCAAACAAACGAAAAGAATATCATTTTAATCTAGCTTACAAGCTATGTGATGGAATTGGGATGATATTTGTTGAAGACATAAACTTTGTATCTTGGAGTAAAGGTTTGTTTTCTAAACAATCTTTAGATATGGGCTTAGGTCAATTTTTCAATATTCTTGAATACGTTTGCTCAAAAACAGATACCTATTTCGCCAAAGTAGATAAAAACTATACTTCGCAAATTTGCCCAAATTGTGGAACTCACACAGGTAAAAAAGATCTAAGCGTAAGGATTCACAATTGTACTGAATGTGGCTATATACAAAATAGGGATGTCGCAGCTTCAGAGGTTGTGCTTAATAGAGGTTTGGAAAATATTGCGGTCGGTGCGCCCGTGATTAAACAGCCCAGTAATGGCGGTCTGACGGGGGCATACGCCTAGTCAAGAGTCTATATGGGAATCCCTCGCTTTCAGCGACGGGAGGTTCAAGCAGATAAAATCGACTCTAATCAGTTGAATTAGTCGATCGCCTTTTTCTCCAAAAAATGGTATCATTCCGAAAATAACTGTATTAATTTCCTTCCAAGTAGTTTCACCCACAATATTATGCCCATCCACCAAAGTTATTACTCATTTGGTCGATCGCTTTTTTCGGTTTTGCTATTGCTTTTGTTGCCCCCTGGATTAGCTAAAGCTCAGATAACCCCTGATGGTACTATACCTACGTCGATACAAAAATCAGGAAATATGCAAGAAATAAATGGTGGACAAAGAGCTGGAGACAACCTTTTCTATAGCTTTGAGGAGTTTTCTATCCCCACGGGAATGGAAGCTAGTTTTAACAATGCGATCGATATCAAAAACATCTTTACCCGCATTACTGGTGGAGATGTTTCCCTTATTGATGGGCTGCTTCAAACAGCGGGAGGAGCTAACTTTTTCTTAGTCAATCCTAACGGTATTGTTTTTGGAGAAAATGCTCGATTGGACGTAGGTGGTTCTTTTATTGCTACTACTGCGGATAAAATTGAATTTGCTGATGGTACAGAATTCTCTGCCCGCGATTCTAAGGTCAACCTAACTATTAGTGTTCCTGTTGGATTAGGGTTACTTGGCGATAATGGCAGTATTACTGTTAATGGAAATGGAAATCAGATCACTAATGACTCTAGTTTTGTTCCAGTAGAGTTTGGACAAAGACCAGTTGGTCTTTCTGTAAACAATGGTCAAACTATAGCTTTAGTAGGAAATAGAATCAATCTTAATGGTGGTGTAGTTGCTGCCGAAGGCGGAGATATTTATTTAACCAGCGTTGAATATGGTTCAGTTGATATTGACCAGTCCAAAAGTGGAGTGACTTTGACTGAGAATAATGTAATTCAATATCAAGATATTAATCTGAATCAACAGTCTTTAATTGATGCCAGCGGGAATAATGTAGGATCGATTTTTGCAAGCGGTAAAAATATCAACCTCTCTAATGCTTCTTTTATCTTATCTCGAAACCAAGGGGGGTTTTCAGGTAGCTCAATCAACATACAAGCTTCTGAAAAACTAGTTTTTTCTGGTACTTCCGAGAATGGAAATATTTCTAGTAGTATTCGCTCGGAAACACTCAGTACTGGAGAAGGGGCTAGTCTAGACATCTTTACAAATCAACTAACACTTCAAGATAATGCAAAACTTAGAACCAATTCGTTTAGCGAGGCTGAAGGGGGTAGTATCAAAGTTAACTCTGAGTCAATCCAATTAACTGGCGGCTCTCTTATTAGTGCTAGTGCTTTCAATTCAGGAAATGCTGGAGACGTTGAGATTTCAACGTCTGAACTTAGATTGATAGAAGCAGGTTCAGTAACTTCCTCTACTCTTGGAAAAGGCAATGGAGGAAAGGTAACTATACAAGCTAATTCAATAGAAGTTATCGGGGCAACCGAAAGTTCTATATCAAATATATCGGCATCAACTTTCAGTTCTGGCAATGCTGGAAATATCAAGATTAGTACCGAGAGATTGCAGATAAAAGATGGCGGGTCTGTTTCTTCTTCAACTTTTGCGGAAGGAAATGCTGGAAATATTAATGTCAATACAACTGATTTTGTAGAAGTTAGTGGTAGAAACGAGAGTTTCCCAGACGATCGTTCTTTAGAAAGTACTATTAGGACAGCCGCCCGCGCTGCAAGTATTGCTGGGCAGAGAAACCTGGGATTGCCAGCAATCCCGACTGGCAACTCTGGCAGCTTAACCATTAACACCCCTTCATTAACAATAAATAACCAAGCAGCGATTACGGTAGCTAATCAAGGTGCGGGAAGAGCAGGAAAACTAATAATCAATGCAGATAACCTAAGCCTAGACACATCTGGAAGCATAAATGCTGCTGCTGAATCTGGACAAGGTGGGAATATCGAACTTAATACCAAAAACCTACAAATAGGAGACGGTAGCCAAATCACAGCCGAAGCAGGTAACGATGGAAATGGCGGTAACATCAATATCAATACTGGTAACTTAATCGCAAAAAAAAACAGCCGAGTGGTAGCTGACGCTTCTAAAGGCGATGGGGGCAATATTTTAATCAACGCCAAAGGATTATTTTTATTTGCCCCTTCTGAGGATATTTTTAGTGCGTCATCTGAGTTGGGCTTGGAGGGCAATATAATCATCAATACTCCCGATAATGACTTTGATAAAAGCTTAGAATTATCTGAACTTAAAATAGCTACACTTCCAGATTTTCAAACTCCTTGGTGTGACAATCCAGATCGAGTTAAATTGCGGATTAATCCAGGCAAGTTGTTAGAAGCAGATGCAGAAAATTATGTTATTTTGCCAGAAGATAATATAGAATTATCCTCTGAACTAGAAGAAATTATCAAAAAACTAAACCCCGCTTCAGAACCAGAAAAGAAAACAAATATTTATTGGAAACCAGGGGACTCGATCGCCAATGCCACGAAAGTAGTAAAAACCGAGGATGGCAGGATATTTCTCTTGCCTCCTGGTGAAGAATTGAGTAAAGATTTTGTTTGTGGAAGCAGGTGAAAAAAAGAATATTTTTTATTAATCTTATTACTTTAATTTGCTTATTTTCAAGAGGTGTTTATGCCCAAGAAATTAAGTATATAAAAATAGAAGGAAATACCATTTTAGAGTCAGAGATAGACGACTTAGTTTCCTCTTATCAAAGCCAAGGGTTCGGACTACAAAATCTAAAAAAACTAACTACTGAAATTACTAATTTATATGTAAAAAAAGGATATAAAACATCAGGAGCTTTTGTACCTCGACAGGAATTTGTTGATGGGATAGTTCGTATTCAAATAATCGAAGGAAAGCTAACAAATGTAGAAATAAAAGGATTAAAATATTTAAAAAAAAGTTATATAAATTCTCGTTTTAGAAAAGTGACTCAAGGTATTTATAAAGATAAAAACCTTAGAAAAGCTTTGGAATCTTTGTATGTCGATCCTTTGATAGAGAAAGTAGATGCAAAGTTAGTTTATGGAGACGATCCTGCTTCTAATTTCTTGTTTTTAGAGATACAAGAAGCTTCCCTTGTGCAAAGCAGCTTAGAAATTAATAACCAAGCATCTCCAACTATTGGAGAAGTAAGGGGAATAGGGCAAATTAGTCATCAAAGCGTTTTAGGTTTTCGCGATCGCGCATCTTTCCAATACGATTTAACAGAAGGACTTTCAACCTATGAAATTGGGTACAAAATTCCCTTGAATTACGAGGGGACTTCTTTTCTTCTAGCCTATCGCAATGGAGATATTAGAATTGTCGAGCAACCCTTTGCTGATGTAGATATTCAAGCAGAAGCAAACACCTTCTCTTTAGTATTAGGGCAACAAATTGTTAGTTCTTTGACGACGGAATCATCTTTAAGTTTAAGCTTAGATCTTAGCGAAAGCAAAACTTCTGTATCGGGTCAACCTTTTTCTTTAGCTGATGGAGTACAGGATGGGCGATCAAAGCTATCAGTAGTTCGTCTAGAAGGCAATTTAATCAAGCGTTCGGATACAGATATTTTATTGGTTTTATCTCAGCTAAGTTTAGGACTCGACTTATTCGATGCCACAATCAACACTGATGCTCCCGATG
>JAODFW021345820.1:0-14633 GCA_027575235.2 Palythoa mutuki
AAACGAAAAGCACCGGCTTCAATTGGTTCGTAACTAAAATGATTTATCGCACAGTTCCTGAAAGTTAGGCAAAGCCTCTACATGAAACCGAGGCGAGGGTTGACTCCTGGCACAGTTAGAGAAGTGGAGATAATTATCATAAGAAAGAAACTTATTAGCATGTCTATTTCCACTTCTCTAACTGGGCGAGGTCAACCTTCGCCTCGGTTTTATCTAAAAGCTTGGTTACATTTCGGGAACTGTGAAAAGATCTATTGGGAATACTGACGTCATCGCATTAATCTGAAACTGAAGGCAACAACAACAAAAATATTGACCATTTCAGAGTCTAAAATTAAGCCGTCTCTGCAGTGAGCTGAAGGTAAATAAATCTGCTGACCCGAAAGGAAATAGACCGCGTGCGCATTAGTTGGAATGACTGTTTGAAAAAGTAAAACCAGGTATTCCAAAATGTGTTCCGGAACAGTTCTAAAAAGAACGCATCCATAGCTTTGTTAAAAAGTAGCTGATGAAAATATGAAGGTTTTAACTGAATGAATGCCTCTGAATATCTGCTTTTCTTCGCGACTCTGGACTGTCCACTGCAACAAGCCTGGGTACTAAAATGGCCGCGTAAGACTGGGCAAGTCGTTTGGGTAGACAGATTTAGAGTCGAAAGTGAACGCGGAGGAAAGCTTTTTGGTCAGTGTAGGAGAAACGATTGGCGTATATTTGTGTTTACAATGCCAAACCTGTAAATTGAGTGAAGCAATTCACTGATTAAAACAATTCTGTCTACACAAACAGGCTACCCAGGCCTACGCGACAATTTTAGTACCCAATCCGTTATTCGTTTTTGACTCTTTCTCCCTAGAAGTTGGGTGGGCCATGGGGCGGGAAAAGCCCACTGAACGACAGCTCAACCACGTGGCATATAGCCGTTCTGAGCATGCACAGCAAGAGTAGTTTTTCTGTTAGCTGGCGTCTGTCGTCATAGCGAAGTCTATTTTTCCGAAAAAATATAAAACAGTTGTTTTTAAAGGGAACTTTTTAAAAACATCTTGCTTAGGAGAGGAAAGACGACCAGCGGTGTTTGCTTTGAACTTGAAATACTAAATAGTCTTCAAATTATACTATACAGGGACAGCAAATAGTCCTTAGAATATTTAAACTACTTGCAAAATTTGACCTTTGCTCGAATGATCGCACACAAACTTAAGCATGCAGTGATCACAGTGTTTGGATATACAGAGTTGCTCAAACGATCACACACAAATTTTAACAGTAGTCGCAGTGTTTAGATAGAGTTGCTCGAACGCTTGTTTTTGAAAGTTAGTTTATGCTCAAATTCGCTTCGCTTTTTTCCAGTTTATTGCTTCGTTATTCTAATAACTATGTTTGGAATTTCTTGCTCCTTAGAGAATTTGTTATCCTAGCTTGCAGAAGACCATTTGTTGCTTAGAGTGATTTTGAGCTTGCAGCTCCTATTTTAAGTAAAGTTTTTGAACTCGCCAAAAATATGGCCCCGTGCTGGCATATTGCTCGCTTATGCTCGAGTTTAACATTTGCCATATCTAATTTAATAGAGATAACTGTATATTTACACATTTTCTATTTTAATTCCGCCTATCTATCACCCTATGTGCCAAAGATAAATACATTTTCACGAGTTTTTTACGTTTGCAGGTTGTTTTGAGTACACTGCGGCCATAGTAACTAGAGCTTGGTTTTAAAAACATACACATTGTGGTTACCAGCTATAAACACGTGACATACGTGCATACCGCCAGGGAAAATTTAACCAAAAGCTTGTTAACTTTCAACCTAGATTGAAACAAAACTTCAAAGAGCAATTTCCTCACCAAGAAAATATTTACCATGTATATTGAAGAGTTTTTCAGATTTTCAAAGGAACAAATGTGGTACGCCCCAAATTGCAACTCAATTAAGTCTGTATGAAATGGGAAACAGGAAAGTAGATTAAAATTTTAACTCTGTGCTAGTGTTAACCGGCATTTGGACTGAACTTTGTGAGTATGCTTGAGCGACCCTAATTTTCTCATCACTAATTAAAGAGCTCAGTTTCTATTGCATATCAACACAACCTATTGACCTTATCTTTCATTCTTTCATAAACCTGTCATCAGATGAATGTTAAATATATATTTATGTTGCTAAATAAAGAGGACGGTCAAAGAGCTGTTAGAGTTACAGAAACAAGATGTATGCTTTAAACGTTACCATGTATATGACTGTAGAATATACAACTGTACGAGTCTTATGATGGCAACCGTATCCCAACATCCTCCGCTTTGGTAATTATAAATAAGCTTGTTTCTCAGTAAGTTTTCGTATTATACTTCTTAGCAAAGTTGAACCCAGAGGGCAACACTAGCAATTTATCTTACTGTTGAACTAAAAAACATTTTTGGAGATCTACCTTGGCTTTGCGTTTGAGGAAAATGTTTTTAAAGTAAGTATTTAGTTTGTTATTTTAAGTGTGGGGTTTTGTTGAAGAAGACTTCTTTTCTGTCTATTTAAAAGGAATGGGGAATGTTCTGTTCTACCTCCTTTTGGTTATAGAAAATTGATGTTGTTATAATCATAATCGTTTTATTCAAAGTTTCTCATGCTAATCAGCTACAGGGAATTTGAAACATGTGTTAGGGATGAATCCCGCTGAGGTCACATCAAACACTCTCCAATATTCACTGCAAGACCCCAGTGACTTACTCTAAACAACCAACGACAAAAATCAACAATTCTTTTATAGCTCAGAAGACAGTTTCCTTAGCAAAACAGTTGATAACACATGCTACATTGATCTACACTTTCAGACTTCAATAAAACGGACCTGGCGCGTTCGCCCACACGCTTGTTCAAAATTGACACCTTTTACATTTTTCTGTTGTTTCTTTCAGTCTCTAAGTAAGCTAATTGCTACGTCACTACATAACTTCAAAAGAATAAAATGACAGTTTCAAGCTAAAGTGTTTGATATACGATTTTATTTGATACAAAGAACATAATTCTGTATTCGGTTCCCAGTAAGATAAGCAATTAAAATTCTTAAAAAGTTTTGGTGAGATTTTATGTTTAAAGTAAACATTTATAATGGCGATATTTTTACTTTCTGTTGAGTTCCTAATACTACGTTTATAACTGCCTTACTCGCAACTGTCGGAACGTTTGATCATTGATAATTAAACTCCTTGGCTTTGTTTCTAATGCTGATACAATATAGAGAAATAATCTCATTTGGCGATAACGGACCGTCTGATACGTTTATTTGCACTGTTGTAAGATCTTAACCAAAATCTAATCAAATTTTGTTAATTGTTAATTAAAACCTACTTGTATAAAAAAGGAACGGTTTCTTTTATCCTTTGTGTAGATTCACTATTTTGATACATGTTTGAAGTTGATATCTGTTTCTTCATGTGGCAGTGTTATTTTGTACATCAGATCTGTCTCACCACTAGAGCGTCTGGGGTTTAAGTGCCAAGGAGGATCAAATAAGGCATATAAACTACTGGACAGTTCCGTTTCTCTAATGTCTATCTTGTTAATTCGCTGTTAATTACCTAATAGTGACAAGATTGCCCTTTATGCTATGATAGGGAATCGAATTCGATCTTGTCGATAATGCAAGAGGCAGTTTCTTGTTTGAGAAGAATCTCAACGGATAATTCATTAGTTTTGATTTGTTTTGGCATCAAAACGTTTAGTATTTATCAATTGAATGACAACTCTCAAATGACCACAGGACAGCAGTAATTAGTTTTGCTGAATCGTATAGATTTTGCCCTAAAGTAAAATTACAGGGTTCCGATTTTGCCAGCTTAGCCATTCAAATGATAATTTAGTCAATGGTCCATGATACTTTAATAGAGAGTTTTAGCGATAATTGTGCGTAAACATCCAGCCCCTTTCTCCCAGAACAATTAAACCTGTTTTCTCTTTTCTCACTTTCTTTTGTAAGATCCCGAAAGCAATATATTTAAGAAATAAATTCTTTTTGAACATGTTGTACACATACCTGTTTTTCAATTTTATGCAAAGCGTTTTTGCTTCGCTTGCAAGTTGGTAAGCATACTTAATGATATAAAGTTTGCATATTTGCAATTACATCTTGGCACACAACTGTGAATGTGCGTCTTAATATTTGTTGGTAAGAAATGTGTACGAATAAAAACAAAACTCGATGTCGTTTATTCAACCAAGTACACAATTACACCCCGCTGTAGGAGAACAATAGAGCACCCTATTGGAATTTAAATCCATTGGCTCTTTGTTGCGAAACACAAGCAGAACAAGTAATGCTTTAGCTGTTCTTTCGAGTGCTAAACAGTTTAGAATTTCCTTCCTTCCGCTTTTAAACTCTAAGATAAACAGGATTTAAGGGCTTTGTGCTTGATTGTTAACAGTATTTACCAAGGTCAAGTACTTTTCCTAAAACACCGGACTAAACTCTGCGCCACGCAGATGTTTTTCTTTTTTGAACTTTAGCATGTTTCATTTCACTTCCAAGATTTTAACCAGACGACTTGTATATCAGAATATATTCCAGTCGTAAGAGTAATTGCTTGGATATAGGCTTAATATTCAAACATCCTTGATTTAGTTATAGTACCGGCCAGACGGTCCTATGAATACCAGTGCGGCCTCTTTGATGTTTTCGCAGCATGAGCTACAAAGCCGTGTTCATTGGAAAGTAACACAGCGAGAGACTTAGTATTTAGGACAGTGATAGTTATTGTAAAAACGAGATCTTCTTGTTCTCTGCTCCATCAACAGATGGCAGAAAGGAGAATAAAAAACACAATTAGCTATAGTTCAAACAACAACAAAGCGCCAAGTCGTCATAATCAAGTTATTGTCAAGTGGATAAGTTAAAGATGCTAATCAAAGTTTTAGAATAAAGGACAATAGGTGTTGTTCTTGCTTGTTGAATATCGCCCAAAGTCTATTTTAACATTAGTTACACAATTGCAATCAAAGCAAAATTGCCCAAGGACAAAACGAATACAATTACTTCTACGCCGAGAAAGTTTGACAACTTGCAATCATTTCACACGTGTCGGCGGGATATCTACAAAACTATATACATTCCACTTGGTTCTTTACCTTTAAGGTTTATTTGGATGCATTTCCCAGCAAATTTGGCGTAATAGAAGGTAAATATATTTTGCAACTTTTTAATAAAATGCCGGATTTTGGTAAGCCACATTAACTTGTGTGCTATTATGTGTTGGGTTGCTTGAATACAAAACATCACATTATGAAGGTGTGTTCACTTACGAGGTAATTTACACCTGCAGTCCGAGTTAATTGTTGATTGAATACACACATGGTATTCAAAATCTCATTCACCACGAGGAAATCATTTTGTCTTATAGATAAGCCACCACTCCTGCTGCAGCCACACGGAGGGAACGCTATCCAGGCTCTAAGTTTTATCTGGCTTGCACGTTGCTTTCCAGCTATTGTTTTTCGCTAAACTATTATAGTTACTAAATAGCTGATAACATCGTTATGTCAACGATGGATAATAATACGTATCAGACAATGGACGCTCGTGATGAACGCCAGACCTGGGGAACTATGCAGAATGTCCCACTTGCCGCAGAGACACAGCTATTCGACTCAAAAGATAGAGATCTGTCGCCAAGTGAGACAAAAATGGAACAGACGGGTATGCTATTGGAAGGAAGCTGTGCTGATCGCCAGGATCAACGTTGTCTAGCACGCGAGGAGGTACGCGAGGAAGATGTCGGTCCAGACGGAAAAAGAAACCGTAGCAATCGCAAGTCCCGTCGAAGACCTCCTTATTCCTACATCGCCTTGATTGCCATGGCCATTCAGAACTCGCCAGAGAAGAGGTTAACGCTAGACGGAATCTGCAAGTTTATAAGGGACCAGTTTCCCTTCTACCGCGAGACCTACCCTTCGTGGAAGATCTGTATCCGAAACAATCTGTCTCTCAACGACTGCTTCATCAAGACCGGCATCAAATCAGATGAACCTCTAAAAGGAAACTACTGGACGTTAGATCCAGATAGTTATAACATGTTTGAAAACGGCAGTTTTCTTAGAAGGAAAACACGATTTAAACGCCACGATGGCAGGATTGATAACAAGAACCTTGGTTCCGACAGTAATTCGCTAGCATTTGCGTCTCCCGTGGAGCTGCAAACTCGTCCGCTTTTTCCATCTCCGTACGGGTTCAACCCACTTGAGCCACCAAAAATGCCAGGGTTCTCGCCCTTCCTACCACTGCAGTATTACAGCTCTCCAAGTACAGATTCCCTTTTGGCTGGACTACCACCTCAACTTCCTTTTTTACCGGGTTATTACCAGCATATGAACTCGCCACATGTCAACTGCCCGCAATGTACCCTCTGTGAGGGGACCAAAAGCTCCCATCCTTACATCAGAATCTAGACTTTACCATCAAAGTTTATCATCGAACTTGCAGACTTGAATACAGTACAAGTGCTGTATGTGTTTTACTGCTTGAAATATCATTGTCCAAAGACATTTTTGTGTTTAGTGTTATAGAAAATACTAAAAAAGAAAATTTGCAACACTTTCTTCTAGAAGGGTCGGACTTAAGCTGAAGTCTCTCAATGTTAAAAACATTTGAGTTTATTAAAGCTTTTTAAGTAAATTATTAAAGCTTAGGCACCTTAAGGATTGCTCCAGTTTCCCTAATCCTTATGATTGAATTTCTCGAGTTTGTTTTTTATTCAGCTACTCCAAACGGCCGAATATTGTAGTTTTGAGAGAGTAATTGTGTATCTAAATATTTTGACTGTTGTATAAACTATAGGAAATGCGATTAACCACGTCTTGCAACTAAAATAGATTTATCAACATAGAGTTTATGTAACTAATAAAATATGTAAATAGACGGCTGTACATTTACTCACAACTAACATGAAACTGTAAATAAGATATTTGTAAACTCGATATTCTAAATAAAGTGAAAAAAGTCTTACATGCAGAATTTTGAAGTGCCTTTTTGTCGCAGCAAAATCTGCTGGGTTTTTTTCTGCGGATGAATAATCGCGCAGCGGTTGTCAAAGATATAGCCACCAAGAGTTGTTGTTCTTGTTCAAAGTCCGAAACAAAATTGTATAAACCATCTTTGCTGTTGAAAAGAAAGATATCTTAGCAGGATTCGGCATTCCATCTTTAAAACCAAAAACACAAGTTTTAAAAGCTTGCGTCGACTCCTTGTTTGAAGCATTGATTTGCTTCATACAAATCGACAGAGCAGTTACAAAATATGAGATTGTTAGTTTTAGTGCAATCATAGAAATATTGAACAGAAATCAAATTATTTTGTTTTAACTACCGATTCTGTAGTTGTGAACTGAATAAGTGTCTGAACAAAGTACGCTTTCTAAGTGAGACGAGAACATTATTATTTCCCCTTTGGCAACAGATGTGTTCGTTGCTCGCTAAACAAAACCATAATAACCGACTTTAAAATCGTGGGAGATCAAGTGAAAGCATGTTTAAAATTTTTCCCTATCAATGCTTATTTTATTTGCTGGTTATCAACGAACTTGATGCAAACAAATAAATGCCTTACGGCCGTTTTGAGCCGATTAACATTTTATCAATGCAAAAACATTTAATCTATTTAGAAAAATATATAGCTTGTATCATCTGTGGTGACATAAACGTTAAAATAGCATTCAAAAGAGATATTCGGGATACACATAGCAAACTTTATGACTTTAATAGTGTGTGACTCCTACTGAGTTTATGATTACTAACCAAAGAAAATGATCTGTTGCTTTTTAGTTGTATTTTTACGTTGTAGTTAAGCTGTTCTTTCTTATTGTACAAAATCTTTCTCTCAATGGATCAAATAAAAATAGATATAAATAAGTTGTATTTTTTCAATGGATGTACCATCATTTTTAAACGTTCCCTATAGAGTTGAGGTTATAGTCTTTATGTTCTTCGGTCAAAAGATTTGAACCACAATAAAAGCATTATTCTTTGTTTCAAATTCTGTTTCTTTTCATATAAGATAATAGGCTACAAATCCAACTTAGGCCAACTCAACACGACCATGGGGTCTAATTATGCAGTTAACGAACAAACATGTTAAATATACTGAAGCGAGTGGTGTTTGATCTGATCTTTTCTAACGAGGACTTTTTTTATTTCTCGTTTGTTTGTTTTTCGATCAAGTTCATAGATTTATACAGCGAGGGAATAATTTAGATTGCAGAATCGCAAAATCTTTTCTAAATATGT
Source organism: Palythoa mutuki (assembly GCA_027575235.2). NCBI lineage: Eukaryota > Metazoa > Cnidaria > Anthozoa > Zoantharia > Sphenopidae > Palythoa > Palythoa mutuki. Next base: position 8,257 of record JAODFW021345820.1, read on the forward strand.
GTTGATGTAAGGCGGTGACTTTCAAACTTGCATGATGGATTTGGAAACAGAGAATACAAATCAATACTATGATTGATTAGTTTCACAGTTTAATGAAATCCTGTCTATCTACATAACTTTGCCAGCGTTATTGCTTAGTTCTTTCTTGTTGCACCATACTCAAATTTTCTTTGTGTGAACCAGTTTTGAAATTAACATTAATTCAAATCAGCATCAAGATATGAATATTTACAATCTCGAAGAACACATTGCTAAAAAAGAACTTACACCTGCTTATAACTATTATGGAAAAAAGGCAAAGACAAAGACTTCAAATAAAAATATTACAACAAATTTCTTGCTACAATAATTTATTCAATGCCTGTATACAAAATTTTGTTGGAGTGACTTTCCGTCCCATCTTGTGTTTGAAATAAAAAAAAGTCAATCAAGGATTTTTAACAATTAACTTCAGGTCACATCCCATTGCCGAGTTTCCTATAGTCAATCCATTAACCGAAAGCAAATATCGCTTTGCCAACAAAAGAGCCATTTCTAAAGGTTAAGACAAAATTGTTTTTTGTTCAAATCCTGTAATTAAGCTAATTTAAAGATTAAATCCTTTCATAAGTGATATTGGTTCAAGGCTTAATATCAAGAGATCTTTTTTCTTCTGTTCTAGTCTATTCTGTGCCAATTCATTAAAGCAACTTTAATAGTTTTGATCCACGATTGTTTTTTTTTGTGATGATCAGCTGAAAAGCTAAACGTAATATTGGTTTTTCGTTTGGGAAAGTTGAAGACTACGATTGGATTTCCTGTCTGAAAATTTTATATGTTTGTGTCAAATATAACAATACATGTACTGCACTGACGAGTTGAACTTCAAATCGTTTCAACTGAACAATTTTCTTAGAATAACTGTCAATAGATTTAAGTGCAATTCAAACTAAACACTTGAACAAAAAACCTGACATTTTTATCAAGAATCACCTGCTGGTTGTGACAGAACTGAATGGTTTCCTTCGTGCTCTAATTGAAAAGTACTGAATTTAGATTATGCAACTCTTCTCTGATGTGTTGACAATTAAATTGTGAGAGACTGACCGATCAAAACCCACGAAACAGCCAACCTATATTTGTTTATAGTTATGAACAAAGGCGAATGTACATGATACTTTTTATGTTTTTCTTACGGGCTGAACTAGGTATCAGAACACAAGATAGTCAATAAACAACTTTTTACTTAAACTTCCTTGAAACGTTGTTATCACTTGGTAAATTTTTGTTATTTGTGTCTGCCAGGTGTTTAAAAAATTCTACACAAAAATGTCTTTGCCTCAATAGGTACCCTTTCAGCAATTGAAACCTTTAAATTCCCTTTTTGCGACTTCAAACAATGGTATCTCTGAATAGAAACTTACGTTTGGTTGAAAATATGTGTAATTTCAACGGACTCAGTTCTGATATACGACCGTGCGAGATACCGCTTTGTTACAATATACTATAATCACATTCTTTTTAAATCATTAAGCGTCCATTGAAACTATTAAAAAATACACAATTTCGGTGTTTCAAGCTGAAAAAATCAACACCAGGTATTTTCTTTTCTGTTATAAAAACGTTTCACATTTGCTTTTGTTAGTTCATTACTATGGATCTGGTATCACATACATACTTTTTTGCATACTGGCATGATCAGGATGCTAAATAAACGTTGTTAAAAAATCAGAAAATTTATATTAGTACGTTTTAGTCATTCGCTAACAAAATGAACAACCTAAAGGAGTAAAAAAAAAATTCGTATTCAAAAGATTTTCTGCCAGATTCTGCGTGAAAAGTGAACGAAGAGCTTTAGATGGTTTTATTTGAATAAGTATTCGTTACACGATAACGATGTTCTCATTGAGTTTGTAACACACAGTTTGGAGTAATAATGAAGTATTAAAGCGCAATCACAAGAACATAAAAAAATATTTTCAAAGCTTCAAAGTTTAATTGACTAGGAGCGCGATCTTAAATAGTGACCTTCAACTTGACATTTCGAAAAGTTAGTCTGAGGCCGGCAAAAGCTGTGAAAAGTACTCATTACAAAATATTGAACGGGCGGAAGGTTTGATCGGTGATTCTTTCATTTTTGAATAGTTATCTATCAATACTGAGTTACTATCAAATAGCAATTGCAACAAAAAAAGAAATTGCGTGCGCGCCGTTGTTACTAAGTTATGATGAATACTGACCGGAGATTGAATTGCGTGGGCACAGTAAATATTTCTGCATCTCGATAAATAAGTAAACAAACCCAGCTTAAGTCAAGACCCTGTTACACGAGGAAATTTTTTCAGCAACTTGCAACGCAATGCCACTGCGTTGCAAGTTGCTGACAAAATTGCGCGTGTAACATCTCTCTGTGCAACTTGCAATGCAACGTTGCAAGTTGCGGAAAAAGTTGAACAACCTTCTACTTTTCGCAACATAGCGAAGCCAGTTGCAGCGTGTAACATGTACTGAGCAACCTGCTTCGCAACGCCAATTGTCACAATCCAGGTAAAGAGCCAATCAAATCTCTTCATAAATACGAAACCACGATTTATCTCGTTTTATCGTAGGAAACGAACAAAATCATTGCGAGTTGCGAAAAAAATTGCCCTCGTCTGACAACTTACAGCAACTTGCAATTTTTCGTTATCGTCAGCATTGCATTGCAAGTTGCTGAAAAAATTGCCTCGTGTAACATGGTCTTAAAGGTTGACTGGTATTCGGTGTGAACCTTCTTCAGAATACTTTTTTAACATTTGAAAAAAATTAGTAATGGAAGAAATTTTGAGAAAATAATGAAAAAAGACTAACAAGTAAATATGTTTCAGCAGAACAAAGCAACAAACAGCATAAACAACTCTTGACTATCAAAAAGAGCTTGCTGTTTCGCGTAATATAAAATTTAAAAAAACCAGTACAATTATTGGCGGCCGTTGTTGTGGTGCTGCAGTAAAAAACCCTCGTGGTTGCTCCAATGTAGCATTTAGTTTATTTTTTGCAATTTTCCCCGTCGGCTGACTTAGAAATTTTAATTTTTTTAAAATTTTATTTTTTCAATTAAAACAACAAAAAGTTTTATTTTGTACAGACAATAACCCCATTACAAGTTGGAAAACAAGAAATATTTGCAAAGTTTAGAAATTAGTACTAGTTGGCTGGGGATGACTAAGAATACTGAAAAAAAAAAGCTAGGCCAACGCAATTCTTCTTTGGAGTATTGAAAATTTTAAGGTTTATAATTAGGAACAGAATTAATTGCTAGCTTTAACGCACGCGGTAAAGATAGGTTTGGCTGGAAAAGAGCGAAAAATACATTCAAGTCGAGGTCACTTTCGCTCTTCTTCTTTCTCTGATTATTATTGAAAATAACACATATCAGTTTTGAGTTTCATATTGTTTAAGAGAAGTAGACAATGTAAAATATTTTACATAATTTCTATAGCGGTTAAATTATTTAAAAAAACGTCAAAGACCATCACCTTGAAGAGCTTTTAGAACAGTAAATCATTTCAGTTCCTTATTTAAAAGTTCAAAATCATTTCATTTATCAAAATTCTTCTCCCCCTTCCTTTAAGTCCTTTTAGTTTAATTTTACCCATCCCCATACCCACGTTTATTTGGCACCGAAGAGTAAATCAAAAATTGTTAAAGCCCCATTTACACGAGCAATATTTCCTTGACAAGTTTACTTGTCAATTTTTATTGCTCGCGTAGATGATCAACAAGTTTTCCTTGACAATTTTCCCTTGACAAGGTTTTCTTGTTCATGTAGACGATCAGCAAGTTTCCCTTGACAAGTAAACTTGTCAAGGAAATATTGCTCGTGTAAATGGGGCTTTAGCAAATATTTATCAAATTTTGAAACGATTTTCACAACTAAATTATTTCAAATTTAAAAGCAGCTAAATTTTTATTGACAACTTGAATGCAAACTTTAGTTTGGAGTAATTTTTTTTAGACTCTTAGAAATTCATCTGTGAAATCAACAGAGCGAAAAAAACCGCCCTCGACGCAACCATCCCTGTCAAGTATAGCAAGATGTTTATCACAAAATTTCTTCAAGCAGATTACTTTAAAAGGAACTAATAATTTCATCTAAAACGAACAAAAAAAAAATTAAAAATTAACTGAGTATTTAGCAAATAAGTGGCCTGAGACTGAGTTCAGAGCTGTTGTATTTTAAAACCAACAGCAACAGAAACTGGTTTTTGTCGCATTATTTTGTAGTTGTTTTAATAACATTTATAGTAAAACGATTCAATAAAAAACGCTGCGTGAAAATCTTTGAATACACAGAGACACATAAAAAATGCCAACTACATTCTTGCCTTGGTTACAATGCGCTGTGAGATTGCGTTATGGATGTTCGCGCGCTTTTCCTATTCAATTAACTCGGAATCTGAAGAAATGAAATGTGAAAATGTTGTGTATCGTTCGCTAACAATGTTGCGTGTAGTTCGCCATAAATGTTGTGTGTTGTTCGCCATCAATGTTGTGTGTTTTTCCCCATCAATGTTGTGTATTGTTTGCCAACAATGTTGTGTGTTTTTCCCCATCAGTGTTGCGTGTTGTTCGCCAACAATGTTGTGTGTTGTTCGCCATGAATGTTGTGTGTTGTTCCCCATCAATGTTATGTGTTGCTTGCCAACAATGTTGTGCATTGTTTGCCAACAATGTTGCGTGTAATTCGCCAAGAATGTTACGTGTAGTTCGCCAACAATGTTGTGTGTTGTTCGCCATCAATGTTGTGTGTTTTTCCCCATCAATGTTGTGTGTTGTTCCCCATCAATGTTTTGTGTTTTTCCCCATCAGTGTTGTGCGTTGTTCCCTTTCAATGTTGTGTGTTGTTCGCCATCAATGTTTTGCGTTGTTCCCCATTAATGTTGTGTATTGTTTGCCAACAATGTTGTGTGTTCTTCCCCATTAATGTTGTGTGTTGTTCCCGATCACTGTTGTGTGTTGTTCGCCAGCAATGTTGTGTGTTGTTCGCCAACAATGTTGTGTGTTGCTCGCCAGCAATGTTGTGTGTTGTTCGCCAACAATGTTGTGTGTTGTTCCCCATCAATGTTGTGTGTTGTTCGCCAACAATGTTGTGTGTTGCTCGCCAACAATGTTGTGTGTTGTTCGCCAACAATGTTGTGTATTGTTCGCCAACAATGTTGTGTGTTGTTCGCCATCAATGTTTTTTGTTGTTCCCCATCAATGTTGTGTGTTGTTCCCCATCAATGTTGTGTGTTTTTCGTCAACAATGTTGTGTGTTGTTCGCCAACAATGTTGTGTGTTGTTCGCCATCAATGTTTTGTGTTGTTCCCCATCAATGTTGTGTGTTGTTCGTCATCAATGTTGTGTGTTGTTCGTCAACAATGTTGTGTGTTGTTCGCCATCAATGTTGTGTGTTGTTCGCCATTAATGTTGTGTGTTTTTCCCCATCAATGTTGTGTGTTGTTCGTCAACAATGTTGTGTGAGGAACATTTTTTTAATGATCAACATCCAAGTCTAACAGTTTCTCAAATTGTTCTTAATTTATATTTTTCTAAGTGTTTGAATCAAGTTCAAGTTCCAAACTTAAAGATTTTTTAGTACACTTACTTTCCACCTCCACCATTTTGACTCGAATATTTCACAGAATCTTGGATTTGCGTAAGCTCACGAAAATTCAACTAGCCTGATGCAAAAGGAAAATCAAAGCGACAAAATCACTTAATTAAGTAGTCGCGTTTTCAACGTACGTGAGATGAACAAAATCTGTTGTTCGAAGATATGCGAGGGCCTGACTCAATCCTGCCAACACCCAAATTTGTCGGTCACTGCTAAATCATCAAAGTGCAAGAAACTAACCTTCTCAGACGTAGTTTCTCACACTGGTATTTTTGTGGGGGGATCTGAGAACAGCGACGGTCGGATGTGCTGCTGGTGCTAGATCATATGTTTTCACTAAATGATAATAATATGTAACAATATGTAAACAAGAAAAGGAATAATAAAAATAGTAATATAATATGTAAATGTTTTTAGTCAATTGATAATAATGGGAGAAGGTTAATATCGCTTTCCAATCAAAATGTTCATTTCAAATTTGGAGAATTTTTATTGAGCTCGTTAAATTAGTAAAAGAAAATTGATTCCCAGTCTTCTGTCAAAATAATATCTAAAGAGATATGAGATTTGCCCTGTGACCACGGTCTGCAAGATACATTGGTTACGAGTGTAACACAAAGGCATAGTATCAAAGAAAGTTATTCAAACCTTAAACTGATGATTGTGTTTTCTTTTTAAGCGAGAAATAGGCCAATTCCGATATGTTTTGCCGCTAGAGACTGGTAGTGAATTTGAACGCGAAAGCGAGGCTTAGGGGAAT
>JAODFW021346733.1:0-14632 GCA_027575235.2 Palythoa mutuki
GAATGGTCACTTTATAGGGTTTCATCAACTGGTTCAAAAGTTAGAATGAATAACATCAATCATTTCTACTCTTCAAGTGAAACAAAATGAATGGTCACTTTATAGGATTCCATCAACTGGTTCAAAAGCTAGAATGAATAACACCAATCAGTTCTACTCTTCAAGACCAACAAAATGAATGGTGTTTTATCACCTGGTTCAGACGTTAGAACGAATAACACCAATCATTGCTACTCTTCAAGACAAACAAAATGAATGGTCACTTTATAGGGTTTCATCAACTGGTTAAAAAGTTAGAATGAATAACATCAATCATTTCTACCCTTCAAGTGAAACAAAATGAATGGTCACTTTATAGGATTCCATCAACTGGTTCAAAAGCTAGAATGAATAACATCAATCATTTCTACTCTTCAAGACCAACAAAATGAATGGTCACTTTATACGGTTTCATCAACTGGTTCAAAAGTTAGAATGAATAACAACAATCATTTCTACTCTACAAGACAAACAAAATGAATGGTCACTTTATAGGATTTCATCAGCTGGTTCAAAAGTTAGAATGAATAACATCAGTCATTTATACTCTTCAAGACCAACAAAATGAATGATCACTTTATAGGGCGTAAAATGACTGTTAGGGATACACCCATACGAGAAGTTCAAATAACGTGTACCAAAAGTGGAACAAAAAATTTCATGGCTAAAGTTAAAAAATATTTAAAGAAAATTAGAGAAATCCTAAAGGCGAAGGAGGAAATCATTTTTAAGAGACCTAACTGAGCCATTTATCTACTGCTTGTTATGTTTCTAAGCATCGGTTTACATCAGCTCAGGCTGAGATTTGATAACTAGGAAAGTTTTTGCGGTAGAAAATTGACTAAAACTTAGTGATACAGCATAAAACATAAAAAGATTTACTGTAAAAACTGCTCAACAAACAATGTAGGTAGTTTGCCTCCAAAGTCAGCCGTACAATACATTAGTGGCGCAAGGCGTTTCAGTTCCATTACCTTGTTTTATTTTTTCTTCAATAAAAACCGCTTACAGAAATAAGAACAAATTAAGAGCAAATTGAGGTCGAAGTTGTCGAAAAATTGAGAACAATGAGTCTCGGCAAAATTTACTGCATGGATCTTTTAAAAAAAAATGCGTGTCAATTTGTTAGTGAATTTTTTTAACATTTTCATTTCAGCTTCAGATTGTTCATAATTTGTTCTTTTTTTATCAGGCGATTTGAGAATCACTGTTCTTATTAAAAAAGTGTATACGTATGTGGAAACACTACAGCCCAGCTAAAAGCCGAATAATAGTTCGTACTAATCTAGGGTTAAGATATCTGTTTGCAGAGAGACTAATTTAGGCTCCATTTTTCAAATATTTGTTTGGTGAAGAAAGTGCTACCTGAATTTTAGCTTAATAGGGTATATTGTTAAAATTAACAACAAATTCAGGCAGGTTTCCATAACAAGTACTCTTCTTTAACGGACACTGTCAAGTGCATGACATGTGTAAACACTCAGCCCAGTTCAAGAGATGTTTAACCCTAACTACTAAAAACGATTTCACATAAACAAAAATGTCCTAACTTTTGTGCCAGTGCTTGGAACTATATAAAGTGACCATTCATTTTGTTTGTTTTTAAAACTAGATTCAGGAAATCTCCATTGTTTCACGAAACTCCAAAGTTGACAATTTTGAAAAAAAAAATGTTGCGACTTTTAAATACTTACAGCAGTAAATTAAAAGGGTTCATACTAACCAAGAGTTAATTCTTAACAAATTTTCTTCTTTCAATCTTATAGAGACTAGTTAATACAGCATTTTTGGAAAGACTGAACTGCTACATCGTAAAAATTTTCTTGTTAAAAAGATTGATGTTTGAGTTTTAGATTAATAATACAACGTTAAAATTAACGAGAGTTTTGATAAAATGACCAAAGGGTATGACAATCTAAACGCCTGTAAGTTTGATTGAAATGAATAGAAAAGCAGCAAGCAGTAATTTATAATGAGGGTTGCTTGGGAGACACATCGACCAACAATGCACGCCGCACATTTGACATCCTAAACACGAACATAGTACACGTTTACTGAAATGTGTTACTACATGTTTTATATAAACAAAACCACGACTCATTCTTTTTTATAAGAATATATTTTATAAAAATGTTGAGTCTGAAATTGTAAGAATAAACCTGAGACTGAAACTGTGAAAAGAATATAATTTCGTGCGTTGAAAATCTGTAAAGACAATACAATGATATGTTTTTACTTATTTGTATAAAATTATTCCTTTCTCTAAACTGCAAAACTAGCCAACAAACAAAACATTCTTTTCTAGCGCTCGCCAAATTTTCAGTGATGAGCAGTGCACGATCTAGACACTAAACACTTGTAATTGGTACCCAATACATCCTTAAATGGAAATATCATAAGCTGTAATTAAGAATACTACTAGAATATTTTTTGCTCGGCAGAAAAATATGAACATAATTCACTCTGGGCCGGAAAACTTGTAAAAAGGAAAGAATGTATAAATGCAAGGCTGAGGTGCTGCCAGAAAACTTGTCAGTAAATCAATATGAACAGCCAGAATTTCCAGTCGCAGATAGCTGTTTCGTCCTGATTCAGTGATTGGGACACGTCAGTATTAGTTGATTCTGGAACGATAAGAAATTTCGTAGACGTTCCCTGTAATACAGTTTCTATATTTATATAAACAATAACACCGAGCTTGTGGTCTTGAATTTTGTTTGATAACCTTTGGCCAGAGAAATGAAACATTCGTCGAGTCTAAAATACTGTAAATAGTATCATTAATGGCTGTAGATAAAATTTACTGGTAAAAGATGTTTTTTTTCCAGAGGATGCAAATGAGAGTAGATGAATGAAATTGCCTGTAATACTTGAAGTTGAGCGGAATTTCGAGATTTTGCTTCAAACATATTTTAGTGCTTGTTGAAAGTATATATACTTGTAATGTCACATAATAAGTATTTAAAATAAATTTTGCTTTGAAAGATATGCTCCTAAATCTTTCCTTTTTCTAAAAAAAGATTAATTTGAGTCTTTAATCCTGAAATTGGTTTATTTTAAATTGAAATATAATATCGGTTATTTACGTATTTTCACTCTAAAATCAGAAAAAAAAAACGCAGAACAATCCAGCCTGGAAATGAGACACAGGGCATTCCTTCAACCAGAGTATATTAATTTCGAATCGGACGTGTAGAGGCAAAATCTATGATAGATGTTGTGCCAACCTTGCCTGGAGCTAGGCTAAACAAAAACGTCAATTGCAGAAAACAAATAAAAATCAAAGGCAAATTCAGTAGTTAAGAACAGTCCAGAAGCTAACTAATTACTAGTCTTTACCTCGAAAATACTGTTTGCTATCACAACGAGAAACATAATTTGCTTGTTAATCTGAGCAGAAATAAACTTTTAGTGTTAATCATCTTTAAAAAAACCGGAAAAGTGCATTCATGCACACATTTGTGGTTACGTTCTGAAGGGTTTATTTTTGTCATCCGGCCTATTGATTTCTTTCTAGAATAGCCATCGTTGACAGACAAGAATTCTAAAGGTCAAGATTATTAAAACGATTTTAAGAACCATTAGACATCTAAGGTATCTAAGAATAAAACAGTTACAACTATATTTATTATATTACTATAATGCTATCAAGAGGACAACATTTTTTCTGTTGGAATTTTAAGAAATGATACAAAAGTTTGTTACTGAAATATAAATATTAAAATTATTAATCGAACTGATGTTGCAACAACAAACAGCGTAAAAATCCCGTGTTTTGATTAAGTTGAGAGTTATATCGGCTCTATTTAATTATGAAAGAAAACAAATTTGGGTTTTTCGAATGGTACAGATATCAGATAATTAAATTATCAGCATTGTATCGGTTGGCAAATTCTGTTACTCTACAATTAAATAAGAAATAGTTTGACAGTATAAAAAAACATAATTCAGGAATTTGATCATTAGATTACATTTTTGAGTTAGCATGTGTTCGTGGCTTGTACCTATAGTTATTTGCAACGAACCAGAATAAAAAATATTTAGAAGTTTTTGTAAAAATGTGGTTTTAAGAAGTTCTAAGAAAAGTTGTCAATAATGATATATGAGCTTGTAACTTATGTAGTCGCTTGGAACAAGCAAGTAAATTTATATTTTTAGCTACTATTGATCTACTTTTTCACAGTCAGTTAAATTAAATAATAATTTTGCTACTTGTCGGAGTTTGTCTTAAAACAATACAGTCTTATTAAAACGATAATTGAATAGTTGAAGATATGTATCAATAAGCATTAATTTGTTAGTTACCAAATGAAAGAATGATAAATTCCTACCTTCAGAGGAGGTTGTGGATGATGGCGAAGGGTTGAGAGAAGCATTATCACTTGTTGGTAATCCTACGGGAGAGGTTGAAGAGGATGGAGATATAGGAGGAGGGAGACGACGTTGGGTTTGCTGGTTATGAAGCTGCGATTCGTTGCAAAAATAGTTCATACTAGATTGATTATAAGGCAAGCCGTGACTAGTATCCGTCTCTTGCGATCTCCTGAGGGCTACTTGGGCAGCCATAACTCGCTGTCGCTCGGCAATGAGATTACAGTCAGAACAAGTGCAGTCTCTCCATTTACAGAAGCGTTTGTGTCCCTTCAACACAGAGATTACTCCATGATTTCGGCAACGCGCACATTTTGGCGACCTCTGGTTGGCTGCAGAGTGCATCGGCTGTAAAGATCCTTGGGCTTGAAACGAACCTGTCTGAACCATTGAAACAAAATATAATTGTTCAGCGATAAACTTTTCTGTGTATTTCCAACTGCAGTTCTCGTCTTGTGATTTAGTCGGGTCTACAAAAGCTGCACCCCGCAGTCGAGATACCGTTTGTAGGTGTACGACGTGTGCACTTAGAAAAAGATCTCTAATCCAAATTGGTATTTGTTTTTGCGCCCCCTCTGTTTCTTGTTCCGAAGCCGTTAATTTACTGAATGGTTTGCTTCACACACGAATAACCTACGACTATTTTAGTTACGGACTTCAGCTATAAACAAAATTAGCTCAAACACGAAAGTTTAAAAATAGCGACTCAAAGCTAAATGAACTGCACCCCTCGATGATGTTATAGAAAACTAAAGAAGCAACATCTATAATTCAGCGTCTAAATGTTTGCTTAGAATGTTCCAGAAGTTTACAGGCATTCAGGAGCTGAATTGAAAACGAGAGAAATAATTTTATTTTGCTTTGCTTCAATATCAATTACTTTTTGTTGCGGACGGGGAGTCTTGAGTGGCTGCAAAGGGCATGAAAAGGAACATTCTAGCACGATATGGCGGTCAAGCAGAACAGAGGCGAACTTGCCAGAGTGACAAAAATTTCCAAGGTTAAATCCCTTGGAATTATCTGACGTCCATCTATTTCATGTATTCAATGTGCGCAGTAGGAAATTAGTTTAATTTGCGCCAAGTTTAGTAAGTACGAACAGTTGTGTCTTTCGTGAAGTAGTGATTTGACTAAAATTGGGTGCAAATTAGAAGCTATTTATACGCTCGGCGATGTCGCAACTGTATCATCTATTGTTTCATGACCAGACAAAATATTTAAAGATCACGGACACGAAATACGTTGTCACTCAGACTTCACTCTCAAAGGTTACAATAGTAACACTTAGCAAATAAATTCATACGTGAGTGATACTTAAACTTTTACAGGTAACAAACCAAATTTCAAAAAGAAGAAGAATTAACTTATTTCCAGATCAAAGTTTTTTTTCAAACTTTTTAACCTGTTAAGAAAGGAACAAACGGTAACAAAGCAAAGATACCAAACTCTATCAAATGAATTGCTGAATGACGGATCAATTAATAAAAAAAAATAAAAAAAACATTAAATTAAAAATACTAGTTCCAATTAAGGTATTCGCATGTCTTACCTCTAATGATTGATAGCTAGTTGTCATTTGAATGAAATTTTCGCGCACGCACGTGGTCTAAAGTGTTTTGACTGAATGAATTTTGAGGTGACAGGTTGTTTTCCAAACTTTACTTTCATATCATGCAATTTGACCACATACCGGTGAAAGGTAAGGGAACCGGACAAGTTCAAGCTAAGAATCCCTGCCTTACTGTTGTTTAAACAATGTTAGTACTTGGTGTACTCAGCCATGGAAACAAAAGCACCTGCCATAGGAATGTTTGGAGTTGTCAAGGAGAGAGAATTTTTGTAAACTATCAAAAATTGAAAAGTTTTTTTATGTTAACAATTACCAGCAGAACACTTGATTGGATAATCATTATTCAGTTTGACAGATGATTTATTAGAGATCTTCAAACTCTTTATTCAACCAGATAGTTCACAGGTTAATCAAGTGTTCAAGTGATTCAGTTAGATTCATCCGAGCTAGGTCACAAAACATTTGTTTTAGTCATTTTTGCTATTTAGTCAGTACTAACCTTTTCTCACGCTAAAGAACTACAATGTTTTAACTAGTTTAAAAATGTATCTTTTTTGTGATACAAAGCAGCACCAGGTACACGCAACACTTATAAAGGTTCCGCCATGTTTAATAATTGATGTTCCAACTCTTGCGTGAAAACGATAACTAATTTTATTGCAAAAATCAACTTTATGACAGATGATAATTAGTATGAAATAAATAAACTATAGCCTCTCGAAATTTGAACGTTATAAGGATTTTATTTTGGGAAAAACAAACGCGAAATGCTAAAACTGGATTTGCTATAACAATGGCCGTTGCATGGTTTTCTCATAGTTCCAACTGTGCTATCAACGCCCTATCCAACGACAAAATTTAATGATGTTATTGTTATAAGTTTAATGTGAAGGCAGCTCAGAGGGATAAAAGCATGAATGTTGTAAATTTGAGAACTAGAAACAACTGAAGCAAGTAAATGATCTAATCACTGGATTAAATAAAAAAGGATATATATTCATTGTTAGAGAAAAACACAATTCACCACTATCAATTTAGTTCATCTACTATGTCACAGTATCTATCTTAATATTGAAACACATGCTGTGATTCCTTTGGTTTTCGAGGCTTAATTAAAAAGAAGAAATTAACGCGTCGACAATAGTGGTAGTGGTTGCCTGAATGGACAACTGAAGTAGTCGTTCATGTACATGTCAAAGAAAACACAAAGGAAGCTAGGTGTTTATGTCAAGGTCAATCTAAAATAGCCCGCGAAAACGAATTTTACGATGGGCTTTGGAGTTTTTGTGATTCAAAACAGGATCTTCACTGAAAAGATATTGTAAATTCTAATGATTCATAGAGAAAAATTAAAGTCAGTTTGTTCAATGTTTTACACTGACATTAGATTGAAAGTTGGTTGAACTGAAGCAACACAATTTGTTCCCTTTTGGCTAAAATGAAGCCAAAATTGGTAGAAGGAAGGCTTTTGAAACAATTTGCTAAACCATACAAACTTTGTCGTGCTTCTCTTGGGCAAAAGTAGACTACAAATAGCTAACAAATGAACTTAATTTGAAAACATGACACAAGCTGAAGTTATGGCCACTGAAAACAAAATGGATATAAAACTTTAGGAATTAAAATAAAAGGTAACTATCATTCTGATTTCGCCATGACTTACTTAATAGATTGTAAATCGTCTGATATTGTTACCCCTTACTTTTTGTGTCCATTTGTTAAGGCTCATATTGTCGGAATGGCTGTGTTTTTGTTGGATTAGCGCAACGTTAGTATGAGACACACCCATGCAGATAGTGTAGCATAATGCCATTCATGGAGCCTTCTTTATGTGTTATGTCTTATCAACTAAGTTGAATACTCATACTTACTCGGTGGGATTTTCCATCATTTACAATAATACAAACGGGCATTCTCCAAAATCCACAGTATTTGTTTGAGAGGTATTGAAAACAATCTACTCGAGGTTTAAATATCTCCACCGATTTGGGCTGCAGCCATTGAAGTTCTGTATAAATAATTATTATATAGTAGTAAATCTACGTGCCGCTTGAAGATTCAAGTAAAAATCCCGGTTTCTTTGCTTTCCTTAAAGTAAAGGAATTCCTACAACGAAACCGATACTGCCAATAGTCTATATTTTAGTCTTATGGTCGACACTTCAAAGAGTTCGTTCAGAGCTTTCTCAGTAAAAGCTTGCAAAGAATAATACAAAATAAGATTTTGCGATGCATTTGAAACTCAAACTGAGACTAAGACTGTAACAAAGTGTCAATGTTTTGCCCCTTTATATTTTGAACAAAAATAAAAACAGTAGCAACTTTATTTATCTGATGTTCTTGTTCAAGTAGTGAGGTGAAATGAGATGATGCTCTCACAACTGTAGCACCAAAATAGATAGTTTTTGCTTTAGTTGCCAAAATGAATAACTCAGCCTACTGAGAATAGATGTTTGCGTTTAGACTTTAACTATACAAGTTTTTCTTCGAGTCAAGAATCATCAAATGCTCCAATTCATTCTAGACAAAACTGCGTTAACCTGGTTGCATTAGCGACAGTTTCACAAAGCCCATCGATCGTTCTCGGTTGTAACGGATAGTCTATGGTGTTCTTCAATTTCATTTGTTTAGTTCGGTGTTAAAATTATTGATAGTTTCGTACTTTATCATTTTCTTAAAAGTATTTGATACAGATAGTAGCTTATAAACTGGAGGAGGAGCGGTTCAAAGAACTGTGTTATCCAGGAAAGTACAAATTCATTGCATAAACCAAGGACTTGTAAAATTACCTCCCTGGTAAATCATAATCCGATTTGGTGTGGCCCCCATTTCCAGTGAGTTGATTGCGTTCTTGTGTTGAAATGCAATTCGTTTTACTGTGATAGGACCTGATCATCTACTTTTTCAAATTTACAAATATTTTAGATTGGTTGGGACTGGTTATGTTTTCAATTTTTCAGCATTTTATGAAATAGTTAGATAAACTTTCCATTTTTTCGTCAGCAAGATTAACAACAAGAAAAATACAAACTTTGCGAGAAATACACTAAAAAAAGTTTGATTTGCTTGAAATTTTTTCCTACGTGTTTTACTAAGATTACACGAGTAAAAGAATAAAGAAACTCAAGGTTTCAGATAAATGGGGGAAAGACACACGCAAAAAAAGACTAAGTTTAAAAGAGTATCAAAAGATAAACCAGTGTGAATAAAAAGTGTAGCTAAACCATGTTTGTCAAAGTACTTTTTACTAGGAAGGGAAAGTTCCTGAGGTGTCAGGAATTCTACATTTAATAATCTCATGGACTCTCACGGAATCTCATCTGTTTCATTTTTGATATCTGTGATATCTGAAACATTTGACATAATATTTGAATAAGAAAACTAGTCAAAAGAAAATAAAAACTAAAATTGTTTGAAATTATGTGTTAAGGGAGTATAGGAGTCGATTAAAAAGTTTTGACTATAGGTTCAATAGGAAAAATTCAAAGATGGATCTCTTTCCTTACCACATTGAATTTTCAAAACTTAATATGAAAAGTCTTATAACAGTCGAGAAATCTCCTTAACGGAGACAATCGCGAGGATTTGGCAAATACAAATGAAGTAATGATTTTTCTTGTAAACTTGTTGTGCCTCGATGAAAGTCAAAACTGCTACACAGAGCTTATGATATTTATACATTTATTATGGTCCTAATAGCTTGAAAGACTGTAGAATACAGACAGCTATATCTAAACTCTAGTGTTGTTTCCACTACACTTTCTGCCGATCAACATACAACACTGTCACTGATAAGACTGATGCCATTTTTAATAAAGAGGTGTATTACCTTTCCTTCAAATTTCAGTCTTTTCTTCCTTTATTTGTATTCTATAATACACAACAGTTTCCCACCATAACACTGAAATAACAAACTGAGTGCCTCTTCACTAGCACTTAACCGAGTATCGAAGTGGTTTGTCAGTAACCAGAGGATAGAACTTTGTCTTTGAATTTTACAGGTAAGACTTCGATAACAAGGAAACAAGTCAAATTGATTACTAAAACCTGATAATATTATGGTGCGGGATTGCTTGACTAACCCCCTTTGATAGTAAAATCATGCACTCTTCACACTGTATATATATATATATTTATTTAATTTCGATTATTTTCTTTACATTAAACATATGTGGTAAATAATCGACCGTTGACCGCTACAAGGCAAAGAAATTCACTTATTAGTTGTTGACAAGGTCAACAGTTTTTACTCTTGTTACATTTTTTACTTTCTATCTGTATAATATGGACATATTCAAATGGAAAACATGTTGCGCAATACTTCTAATAAAACTGTTTTCTAAAAAAAACTTGAAAACAGGTTGCGGATTTCCGTTCCTTCAAGCGTTCAAGTGGGAAAAGCAAAGCGACATTTTGAATCGCAAACTCCATCCAGAAACAGTATCAATGTTCTATACTAAGTGTAAATAGAGACACGTTTGGAGAAGAAATCGCTTTTTATGTTATGAAAAGCGAAGATTTAGCGCTTTTATTGGTTCTTACAAATAATCGAAGACTTAACTATGTAGCATAAAGGTTAACATTTTGTTTATTGCACTAAAGATTAAATCAAGCAGACTTATCTTACCTTAAGTGCTTCGCGTAACTCGGTAACACCAACACTGCTCTCACTCATAATATGTATACTCTCCTTGTATCAATATGTGGTGAAATCCGGTTTTACAACCTATGCAAATAGTGAAAAAAGGATAAAGCAAATTGGAATATTAGAACTTATGCAGAGTGGTACAAAGGCTCGCTGAATTTATCGTCAAATGCACGTGGTATACGGATAAAACTGATAAACACAGTACCTGTGGAGTATTGTATCGTGAGACGCTCAGGCCTATACTACAGAATTACGAGAATGTCAAAGTTATTTACTCTGCTAGAAGCTTACACAAAGCTAATATCAAGGATATATCGTGAAATGAAACAGCAGTGTGAGTATAAAACATTCCGTTGAGGGCGACCATGCAATTCTAGGTAAAAATGTAATATTGTAAGAGTCTACGTCAGTGCGTTGTTTCACAATCAACTATTCGAGAAATTACTACAGCACACTATTTTCGAGTTGTGGAGGGAAGAAGCACACAATTTACGTGTTCAAGGAACCAAGAATACTTATGTAATTTCTTTGCTTTGAGTATACACACAGTAGGTTTTCCAGGAACGGATTAGTGAATGTTACTGAAATAAATTCCAACCTTAATAGTGTTACAAGTTACGAAATAAAAACTATAACAGTTAAACTATTACACTTTCTCAATTATTAGAGAATCTTCCCGAGAAATTAATCACTACAGCTGATATATGTTAGACCTACCATCATCTGGTAAAGTACTGGCAATAACCGCAGTTTAATGCGAGAAGACTGGGTTTGACATTCTACGTGTAATTGTTTACTTTCTTTGGTAGCAGTCGGTTGGGAAAAAACGATTTGAATCGCCATTACCAAAATTTTCTCACGTTTTTGAACAACGGTGGCATGTTAATGTCGTAGCTTTTAGAGACTATATAAATGTCATGTTCTGGAACATTATTCGAACAGTGGAAACCATTGATGTGTAAAGTTTTGTTTTTTTTTAGAATAGTAACTTGTTCAGCAATGATTGATAGGCCATATCCGCTATTGAAACAAAACAACAATGATATGGACAGGAGTTTTTTGACAATTCGGTAAAGGTAATTTATAAATGACAAAAAGAACAAAAAATCAGGAGCAGAATAAAACAAATTCTTTTGAATTTTGACAAAAGACAAGTTAATACCGATAGAATTCAGCTGTGAAATATACCAAAAGAAGTCTTTTCTTAACTCGTCGAGTGGTAATCAAAATCACAAGGCATAAATTACCCCAGTTTGCCTATGATGCTATTAAATACATAATTATAGAATTAGGCAGCACTTTTCGGTGCAGCTTCAATGGCTTGCAAGGAAATGAGGTATTACGGAGTGTCCCGAGGCAAACACGAAATCATATGGATCAATTGAATACAGGAACAAGAGATGAAATTGGTGTGCACTACTTTTTCAGAATTATTGCTTAAGTTGGAAAATACATAGTAAAAACGATATGTTTAATTGATAAACCTAGAACACTATTATCAGCAAGAATACTAAACGTGTTCTTTGAATTAAAAAATTATATCAATGGATGTCCATGAAAGCGTTCGAGTCTTTTCTATTCATATACGACCTGTTGAGCCATTAAATTAGATTACAGTTAAATATAAATTGCATCTGTAGCTTTTTAACTTAAATGTTAAACCAATTTTTGAACAAGTGAGCTGATCCTAATTTGTGCGACGCCTATTAAATAAGTAAACCAATTACTGATCATAAAGAGTTCCCTTCATCATGTGGAGTTTCAAATGTTATAAAAAAACCAGATTGAGGCCTTAATTAACTTGTACTGTCTAAATTGTAAACTGAATATATTGTAACGTTGTAACGTAAATATAGCTACTGTTACTGCGTGAACAAAAAAGAATCCTCGCTAAACTGAGGCCAGAATTGAAAACGAATTCTTGCATGCACTCTCAGAAATTTCTAGAGGCGGAAGTTGAAACTGATTTTTGTGAACTTTCAATTACTTTGCCATTTGAGAGTAAAGATTTAACTATAAATCGTTGATTAGCCATTTTATACATAAAGGTTTATGTTGTAAGGAAGGAACATAGTATAAACTCTTGATTTTCTAGAACTGTGTTTGCTGGTTCTCTTGACCAATATAGGTTTATAGTCGATCAGACAACTTCGATGGCCATTGTCTGCATAAATAAAACGTCACTCAGACTACAAATATGCACATTTTACATTAGGAATTTGACGGTGAACTTCGGTGAGGACAAACGGAAGTTACATAATAGTTACTATAACCATGCTAGATTAAACTAGCGTGTTGATTCCCGTTTCATGACGTCCGCCGAAACCCAAATATCTGGTTCCAGTCAATTGACTTCAGATGTTTTCCACGTGACGCTTTGCCCGCCATATTGCCTTTTTACCGATAGTTTCTTTTGTTGTGGGCACACACAACGCCTCTCCGTCCTTTGTCTTTTTCGCTGTTGGACTTCCTGATTTTGCTCTATGGCCTTGAAGAATCATCTTTGACATCGATACGGATAGATATTAAATTTGCAACAAACAGTGATCATTATTGAGTATCAAAGTTTTAGTTGTTAATCATTCCTATTATCCTTTCTAAAAGTTGCTAGATACTAGATAGTCAGTAGATAGTCCAAGGGCAATTTTTGTGGAGGTTCTGATAAATAACCATTATCATTACTATTATTACAAAGTTACGGTAACAAAATATGGCGTGCCATACGTTTCAAAATTATAACAAACCTGAAGGATTGTTTTACTAAAGATGGTTGGAAACTAGATACAGATAGGAAGTTTGGAAGGCATCTCATTAATTTTAGCTAAAAACATGACGGAACAATTGATTTTTTGTTAAAAATCCCGCCGAGTTTAGTCTTAGTCTTTCACGTTTCTATGTAATATTTTTTCACTCATTGCAATAGTTTTAGAACCGTAAGAAGAAAAAGAAGAGGTGTAAGTAATTTACTCAGATTTATAGCAGGAACAATCACAATCAAAGTCACAGCCACAACCACAGCCGGATGTACTCGGATTTCACGGCTGTACACCGGAAGTCAAACTGCTGTAGTGGTCATTATTCACGCCTTTCACCTCTACGACCCGGGATCCAATCATGGGCTGCCCATGTGGATCAAGATTTGTCGATCTCTATCTGACTCCAACAGTTTCTCTCCGGGCACTCCGGTTTTCCTTTCAGCTAATTAAATTTGGCCGTGATAGGTTATCTTAGCATCACCACCATCACTACCACCATCATCGCCATCACCACCAGCACCACCATCATCACCACCACCACCATCATCACCATAATCACAATCACAATCACAATCACAATCACCATCATCACAATCGCCATCACCACCATCGCCACCACCATTACAATCACCATGAACATGACCATCATCACCACAACCACCATCACCAGCACCATCGCCACCACCATCACCACCACAACCACCACCACCACCATCACACTCACTATCACCACCACAACCACCATCACCACCACCATCACAATCACCATCACCGTCACCACCACCACCATCATCATCATGTGCACAATGGTAAGACAGATGCCCGATCACGCAAAAAGCCTGTACTGTATACCGAAAGTCTTTTTAACTTATAGTTTTTACTAGAAGTCTTCAAAAGATTGTTGGCCCTTTCCTTTCCATCAAGAATGTTAGCAAAGCACTATATCTTACTTTTTTGGTTAATTTTGTTGGTTACCTTGAAACTCCTACAAAGTTCATTCAATTATTGATCAAAGTTAGTCTTTTAGTATTTAAAATCTTTTAGTATTTAAAAACTAAATTTACTTCAAGAGGTATTAAGAAATCGGTTGGAGTATTGACGTCCATTGTAATTACACTATATTTTAAAACATTTACGCTTTCTCAAAATAAGCATATCTATACTTTTCGAAATTCCAGACAATACATATATAGGATTGAATTTGTAATAAGCCGTATTAATTTTCTTTTCTTCTGCTGTATAAAAATTT
>JAODFW021347694.1:0-14621 GCA_027575235.2 Palythoa mutuki
CAGCTAGAGATCGCCAAAGTTGGAGGAGATATTTTGACTCGGCCTCATGTGCCACATAGGCACGGGAGACTTTTGATTTGATTGATTACCTTTATCTTTACCTTTACCTTAACCTTTATCTTTACCTTTACCTTTATCTTTACCTTAACCTTTACCTTTACCTTTATCTTTACCTTTACCTTTACCTTAACCTTTATCTTTACCTTAATCTTTACCTTTACCTTTATCTTTACCTTAACCTTAACCTTTACCTTTATCTTTATCTTTACCTTAACCTTTACCTTTACCTTTATCTTTACCTTTATCTTTACATTTATCTTTATCTTTATCTTTACTTTTACTTTTACCTTTACTTTTATCTTTACCTTTATTTTTACTTTCATCATTTCCTTTACCTTTACTTTTACTAGTATCTTTACTTATACCTTTATCTTCACCTTTACCTTTACTTGTATGTTTACTTCTACCTCTACCTTCACATTTACCTTTACCTTTTATTTCATACTTTACCTATACGTTTACGTTTATCTGACATCTATGAGATGAGAGGAACTAATTTAATCTCAGAATCTAGTTCCTTCTAACAGTGAAGGATGCTGCGTTTCTTCCTCCCATGACGTATAGGCAAAAACAATTATTATCCGCCATTTCCCTTATTACTACTACTAACAATACCCACTTTCTAAAACCGGTGATGAAAGACATCTAATAAGGAATTGCCAAGACTAGTTTACGACATCCCCAGCATACCCCCAGCTGGTCTCACCTTGGGTCTAAATCTATCCCACACATCAACAGTGAAGATGGTTGCACTGCTGTTGAACGCGGATGAGAGTGAAGACATCAAGGCTGCCATCATCACCGCCATCATCAAACCAACCATACCGATTGGCAGAACATTCAACACAAGTCTGAAAAGAAACGTTGTTAAAACAACAATAAGACATCCATATCGATAAAAAACGAAAGAAAGCATTGCCGACAACAATATTCAGAGTGTGTTCCTTTTGTAAAATCCAAATCTGGCTTTTATCATCTAAATCTGGATTTTGAGTTCTATTTGTTGCCTTTACCCAAATTCCAATCTTGGATTGTAATTCAAACAATTCATCTTTGATCGGCTTAGATTGTTGGATTGAATCAGCATTTGGATTGAGTTTGCTTGTGTTTTTGCGTTCAATTTACCATTACAAAATCGGATTTTTGTCTTGACCAGTACACGCTTTCTTTTTTATAAGAATCAGTATATTTTTCCGATGCTCATTGTTATTAATTTTTTGGCGACTTCAGCTTCAATTTGTTCTTAATTGTTCTTATTTCTGTGAGCGGTTTTCATTGAAGAAAGAACAAAATAAAACAAGGCATTGGAAAATGAAACGCCTTGCGCCACACGTGTCTTGTACGGCTTAATTTAGAGGCGAACTACCTTCATTGTTTGTTGAGCTGTCTTTACAGTGAATTTTTTTATGTTTTATGCTGTATCGCTAAGTTTTAGTCAATTTTCTACCACAAAAACTTTCTTAGTTATCAAGCCTCAGCCTGAGCTTTTTCTTAAATTGTTCTTAAACTTTAGCAAATTTGAGCCTCGTTTTTCTTATAAAAAAAAGCGTGTGTGTATTATTACCTCTAGTTAAGTATAACTCAGTGATGTACAGGTTTTTACTCTAGATTATTGACAAATTGTTTTCTGGACTAAAGACCGAATTGAAAATTTTTATAAGGTTTTATAAAATCTGTTTTAGGAAGATTTGAAGAATTAACTCCCGCATCTCGTTGCCGGGTGTCATTTCTCCCGCATCCCGCGTACTAATCGTCATTCCGCCTGTATCCCACAGCCAAAAATGGCCATTTTGGCATAAAATATTTTAACAAAAAAAAGGCCGAGAGCAACCAACCTTGAACAAACAAGATAATTGTCTCATTACTAAGCTAAATAATTCCAATTGGGGATTACTTGATGAACAAAACCAGCTCTGCAAAAAAGCGCATATTCTTATGCACTTTGAAGATGTCAATAGACAAAAACGTTCAGTGTTTTAATTATCTTAAGATCAAAAACGTTTTTATTTTGCTATTTTAAACATCAATATTTTTTAAAGCAAACATAATGACATTAAAATTACTTACTACACATTAAGAATTGATATCGATGAGCTGTATAAATTATAATCACATAATATTTTTCTGCAGAGTGAAAATGTTGAAAGTTACTTTGGCTGTCCTGTCCGCCCTATCGCTCTCCAGTGCTTGGTATGTACTCCTTACTGCTGCTTACTGGTTTTGCAATTATATTTTTGAAAGATGTTAACAATTTTTGAAGTTCAAAATTTTGAGTCTATTAAAAAATTAAACATTGTTTAAACTTCATATACCTTTCAAACGGATTTTATGAGTTTCACTGATCATTCGTGAAATTTCTCCACTCGAGCAGCATTGAGATTAGGAGATTTTGGAGTGCCATAAATTTCAAGTAGGGCCTTTTCTCCAGCTCTTGCTATGTCTTCTCTTGATGATGTGTGAGACATGAAAATGGCGGCCGAGTCCTTCAGTTGCTCAAACTTCTTCAACACATTGATTTTTCCAACACCGTGGGGTCTTGATGTTGTATCACATCCACTAATGGCATGAAGAAATAGAAGGCTTTCCGATTGAGATGGAGTCAGCTTTCTTTTAAGAGTAGTGATGCAAACCTTGTTCTTTGCTGTTACCATGTATAGGTTGCTGTGTCTAACATTTGCATAATGCACCAGTAACTGGAAAACATCAGAATCTTCTGCTACAACTGCTGTTGGAATGCTGGTTGCATGACTAACTGCATTCATGCAAATCTTGTAATCTGCATCACTTTCAGCGTGGTCAACCTTGATCCCCTTCTTTTCCATCTCTTTATCCAGCAGATCAATCAGAGATTGCTTATTTTCTTCATTTCCCAAAAAGGCCTTCTTGCTCATGGTAAGGCGCATTTCTGGTGAAACAGCGACTGTAGCACCAACTTCGTTGCCTTTCCTGCGGCGATGGGCTTCATCCTTTGTACTGCTCCCATGATAACCATCGAAGACAACCAATGCGTTTGTGTAGTTTGCCATTACATGCCGGACGTACATGTCACATATTTGGGAATAGGTGGAATGTTTTGGCCAAGCAAACTTGTGTAGCAGATTGCCTCCATCAATGACGTATTGTAAGTCATTGGGGAGCTGGAAAACAATGCATGAAGGGACAAGCTTAAGGAAATGATGGATAAGTTCAGATTTGTCCCCAGTCCGCATCTGGCAGTAATTATTGAATAGGGATGTTGGCAAGCAGCAAAGCTCATACTTTAACAGCTCAGTTAGTGGAATTTGGCCGACACCAATGATAAGAATTCGTTGATATAAGTGCTGTGGGTCTAATTCAATGCGCTCACCGCCAGCCGTTTTTGCATAGGTTGAAGAAGCAAGGTTCCTAACTTGGTCTTTCTGGGAAAATTTAAATTCTGCAACAGAAAGGCCAACCATTGAGGTAATGATGGCATTTCCAACATTCTTTGCGTCATCTGCATTAACTGAATCATCGCCGACTAACCCAGTTGAAAGACTAACAAGCTTTTGAGTTGTCGTCCGGAATGGACCTCGCTCAACTAAAACTTCCAGCAGCTTTTTGATGTCTGTCATGTCGCGCTTGATTCTAGCTTGCCTGAGATCACGATGGCCATCTTCCTTAGATTTAGATAGTCCTGCAAATCCAAACAAGGAATGACTGACTTCGGCACAGATTGGCCTAGACAACAGAAAAAGAAGGCGTGTGCTTTCATCAAATCCACGACCCCGGGTTAAACCCCCAGAAGATTTAATTCCAGCCATTAAGACTTGCTCGATGTAAAGATCAGTAAATATGCCAGTCCATGCACCTTCTGTTCTCCTTACAGGGAAAAACCCCTTTGTAAAAGCTGCGTGAACTTCAGGATGAGTGCTCTTCAATTCAAGCATTTTAGGGATAAACAGCGCCAGAGATTTGGTATAGTTATTGTGTCCGGCAGCTGCAAGGTATGGGTGCATATCACTCAGTGACTTGAGATAAAGCAACCAATTTCCAATGCGCACTGATCGTATTAACGACCTCAGAATCCCGATCATTTTCTGGTATTGTATCCACAGCTTGGCGGTTCTGTATACATCCATCGAACAGCGCCACTTGTCAAGAGCAAACTGAAGAGGGCTAAATGCACTGCTTTTTAGGGCATCCTCTAAACTGATGGTACCATCGTTAACAGCCTTGACAAGTAGCGAAAGGCGCTCAAGAATAGCGGCATTGTCATCAGCTGAACAAAGAAAAAATAAAAACATACATCTGACATTTGTTAAAAATTGATTTCTTTAAGACTTAAAAGCCATTTACCTGTGTGGGATGTGGTGGAATTACTCAATGACTGACTAGTACTTCCAGGGGGATCTGAACTCTGAGTTTGGCTTAAACTCTCAGGGAGATTTCCTCTCTGCGACTGAGTAGTACTTCCAGGGGGGTCTGAACCCTGAGTTTGGCTTAAAATCTCAGGGGGATTTCCTCTCTGCGACTGAGTAGTACTTCCAGGGGGATCTGAACTCTGAGTTTGGCTTAAACCTTCAGGGGGATTTCCTCTCTGCGATTGACTAGTACTTGAGCTCTGTGCTGGGCTGGAACTTTCCAAGAGATTTTGTCTGTCGGGCTCACTTGAACTCTCAGGAGGATCTATCAATAATTTAACTAATTTTAGTTGTGTCAAAAACAAATACAATTTTTTTAGAAATTTTACCTGTTACTAATGGAAGGGGAAGCTGAAGAGCAGCAGATGTAGATAAAATGTTGAGGGCACTGTCAAGAAGCAAATGGCCACGCACTGCACGAGCAACTGCTTTCCCACTCAACATTTGGTCAACAGATCCCTCTGCATAGATTTGGACAAGCATCTCTTTTAAGCCAGAGCCAGCCATAATAGACCCAATAGCACCGAGAAGACTCACGCCATTGTGCCATCCACCAAGAAGCAGAACAATGCGGCGCAGTCGACTTTTCACAGGTTGATCTTCAATAACCATCAGCGCAATCCAATATAATTGCTGATCAAATGTAACAATTGGTGTCTTTCCATGTCGCTCAGCAGTATCACAAAGATATTCTAGAGTGGATCGTACACATGTTGGGCTACTTGGAGTCAGATCAATCATTGGGAGAAACAATTGTCCACTTTTTCCAGGGTTAGATAGACCGCAGTGGAGAGATTGCATGTAGCCAGACCATAGAGGGCGAGGGTTTGAGATATGCATCGATACCTGCCACATGATATCTAGTCTTGTGTTCTGTATATCATCACCTAAGGGACGAATGCTTTCATATTTAATACTTGATAATACAGCCTTTGCATCCTTTTGGAAAACAATCTTATGATGGCCCATTTGACGGATTTCTTCCAACTTCACAAGTCTTCGTAAGATGTTTTTCCGATTCGGGATAGCTGGTGTGATAACACCCATTAGACCCATCATATGAACTACATTCTCTCCATCAAGGGTCTTTGTATTGTGATCAACATTGTCTGCTATCAAATGGAGCAAAGAACTTTCAGAAAGCTCACCTAAATTTATTCCCTGTGTGACAGAGGCATTCTTCTTGTAAAGTGTGGCCTCTGAATATGATGAACAGAATCCTAGGCCAGACAGTAGATCAATCAAGTCACGATGACCATACTTGTGGTCTAGTGTAACAGACAAGCCGACTTGAAGAGGAGAGAGAAATCTCCTAGGGCATGTAGCATTCATAACTGCTTGTCCTATGGAACTACAGTGTACATTAGCTGATTTGCTTTTAATGATTGTCTTTAATAACAAGCGCAGAGAAGGGGGCAAAACAGCCAAATTATGCTCTATTGACTTCATATCCGAGGCCTCTGGATAAACACCGTTGTGCTTTTCTGCAGTTTTAATCTCGTCTCTAATATAACATCCAACAACTTCGATGAGGGAATCCATGTCTGTACTATCTCTTGTGATTCTAGAATGCGCTTCTTGAATTAACTGTTTGACGTTGGAATTCAGTGTTACAATCAAAGGTTTGTTCATGGTCGAGGTGATGGATATTCTGTCACCATAGTGTGATAACAAGTTATTTTGTAGTGATTTTTTGCTGTACACGTTCTCAGTATCTGCCTCACTTTGCATGATTTTAAAAAGATCATCTAAAGTAATAGTTCCATCGTCGTTAGCTTCTAGGAACTCAACCACATGTCTAAAAGCAGATTGTTTCTCTTCATCTCTACTTCCGCTGGGGCGTCCCCTTTTTTTTGGTGGCACATCATTATCTGAAGAGGTCATTGAGCTAAGACTGTAATTACGTGGCGACATGAAATATCGCAAACATTTCCTGTGGTACACTGCATCCTCAGCAGGTAGGTCGTTAATGCATGCCATTCGGTGATAAAGTTGAGCTGCCCAGTCATCATCTGGGCGAAGTTTTACGCGTTCATCACATCGTTTTGTCACAGTCTCCTTGATCGTAATTGTCATAACTGTACTATATTCATATTCAGTGTTATTGGGATATCGTTTTGCCATGCCCCTGTCTACGAACTTTCCACAGAGATAACAATCAGTTTGAAAAGAAAATGTTTGTCCTGAACCAGAACGGCGATTTGGAATTGAATCAAGAACAGCCTCGTACTTACGTTTTTTAATTTGTTCGTATCGTCTAGCATTTGTGTGCTTTTTCCGACAACTCTCGTGCACATATGTCTTCTGGTTTTTGTTGTAGTCGTATATTGGGATTGGGTTCTCCGCATCAAGCTCATTATGCTTTAAAGAGAATGAGTTAATTGTTTCAAGACCTTTACGCCCAACACATGCAACATCTTTATCTTGGAATGATATGGTTTCGCCACATATAAGGCAGAAGATATCAGAGTCAGTCATGGTAACTTTCACTCATCACCTGTAGATTTTGCTTAACCACTTGTTTACTGATTATTTCAAACAACATTTAAATCATCACATTTGGGGCTTCCAGTTTAATAGTAGGGTTAGACCAACCACACCATCTTAAGGTTTTCTTTGAGCATTTTAGATCAAAACTTACGGACAAATTTCCCAGGATTTCATGCAAAAGAACTCCTAAAACAAAACAAAACAAAAAATATTATTATAACAAATCCTAGAAACAACTGAATCGAGATAAAAAAACACTTGTCTTAAAGTGAGTTTTATGTATTTTATACAGAATAATCTTAGTGTCTATTTGAGAAAAAAGTCATCTAGACAAGCAAAATACACCAGAAAGATGTTCATGAATACAACTTTATTTCATTCACAAATTATAATTTTTGTGACATTAACTTTTCAAACAAAAAAAATGAAGGGCCTCAAAGACTATAAAAAGGAAAAAAAACAGGTAATAATTGTGATATTTAGCCAACAATTTGAGCAAAAGTTTGTCTCAAAGCTGAAAAACACACCAGAAAGATGTTCAATTTAGTGCATGAATTTTAGCTCATTTTATTTGCAAATTATAGATTCTTTATGCATAAACTATTCAGAAAATAAATGAAGACAACCTTGGCGACCATAAAAAGGAATAAAATAAGAAATTTGAGTGAATTTTAGGATCACTTACCTGCAGAACACACAGAGAAGCACAACTCGAAATGTATTATTTAGGTAACTACCGCTGACCAGTTTATCTGCAAAATCGTTTCCAGTCTCCACACAATGTAGATAATAATAGCAATACATTTAAAAGTCATGGCAAAACCATAAGATGGTGGTGTGCTATAATATAGAATGATCGGTTAATAAGAGCTAAGTATTTATCATCATATAAAAATTATTTTTCAGTTCTTTCGGGTTTTTATTTATTTTTTTAAGATATTCTCTACCTTCTCCCATGGCCATGTCTTGAAATCGTTCTTTAAAAGGCAGATATGAATGAAAAGACAACACAACTATCTATCAACAACTCTCAAAGTTTGTTTATGGTGAATTTAGATGCTTCACACAGAAGCTTTTTGAAGGCACTACACTGTGGCGGCCATCTTGGATTTTCAGTTAAGCTCAAGATTACTTCCGGTTAAAAAACAAGGTTCCCATTGTTGGATTCGGGTGGAATTTCTCATGTGAACTATTCTACCACTAATAAACATATTTCCTTTGAAAATGCTTTGTTCACATTTTTTCTAACTTCCCTATATTCTTTTCATTCATTGACTGGACTAAGTGCCAAACGATGTAGGCGGAGTGAAGTGCTACCTTTACACATAACAATTGCTATATCGTGATTGTCAATGAAAGACTTTACTACTTTCCCTGAAAGATGACTTTTGAAGGACTTAAACCCATTTAAAATACCAAACAGTTCACGCCCATTGCTTTCCATCCGGATCTCGCGAGAGGAAAAGGCTTGAAAATATAATTCGAACTCATTACGATTGACAAAAAATGCATGACCACCGCAAGCTTGAAGAGCCTCTCTATCGGCTTGCCTAATTTCCTTATTGTCTTCTGGGTCAAGGGCAACTGCGCTCACTTCATAGTGTTTCACTGTGAGCCAACCGGCCTCGGACGAGTCGGCAATTCTAAGTTTACAATTACACTTTTGAAGTAAATTAAGGGCTGGAGTAATGAAGTCTCTGGTATTTTCGATATGTTTGAGTCCAAAGAAGAGATGGCTTTCTGTAGAATGTCTTCGACCGAACAGTTGAATTTAAAATTCCGCTTGTTGCTTGGCTGGCTAAATTTTATGTCTGCCTCTGACTTTAGCTGTTTCGAGATAGCTAAGGCGTTCTCTGCTGTTTGGTGAGCCCCAGTGAATTGGTCTGTTAATATAGTTTTGTGCTCGAACGAAAGCGGTCCAAGTCAGCTTAAGTCAATATATTCGGTTGTCATCTAGAACGGAGTTGGGAAATGGGCTGGAAGGCATCAAGTGAATATTCAATGAGTGAACGAGAATATATATTGACTGAAAAGTCCCAATGGGAATAACATGCCACAAGTATGTGAGGCGTAACGACATGATAAAATACATTTTTTAGCTTATTGTGTGCACCCGCATCCTCATTGTAAATTTTTTTACTTTATCTC
This sequence comes from Palythoa mutuki, assembly GCA_027575235.2. Taxonomy (NCBI): domain Eukaryota; kingdom Metazoa; phylum Cnidaria; class Anthozoa; order Zoantharia; family Sphenopidae; genus Palythoa; species Palythoa mutuki. The sequence goes on from JAODFW021347694.1 coordinate 9,081, forward strand.
TAATCTCCATTTCATTTTTATCTTGTTCAACGAAAGCTTCTGCCATGGTTATATGTGATTTTAAAATTATTCTTATATCTTTGAAGATTAGTTTCAACAGTAGTTGGTGAATCAGCATCTGTTTAGTTTATGAAGGATAAAAGTTTAATATTAATTATCTGATTGTCAAATATTAATCAATGAGAAACAGTTTTAATTTAAAGAAAAAGCATTGAAGAAACATTTACACAAAGATCGACACCCTGGGTATAATTGCTGATGAGTAAGTGCTGGAAACTGTAACTTTTAAAACTAAAACTTATGGCTATCGCTCTTTTTCAGTCCACGCTCCTTACCTCTGGAATTCTCTACCTGACAACATTAGATCTTGCACAGTTTGTCATCCTTTAAATCTCACCTTATGTAAAACTCACCTGTTCAAACCTGCTTTTAATCTGTAATTAGTATTTAGTAAGTAGTTATAGTTTTTGATTATATTATTGTTATTTTTTGTTTTATATCAGTGTTAAATTGTTTTTTAAAATTCCTTTATTAGTATTTGCCTCTATCACTATTGTCATTGTGATCTATTCATTGCGTTTCAGTAATCATTTTTGAGCTGTTATTCCTTTGTAGATGACACTATTGTCAGTTCAGTTTATTCATTCCATTTTAGTATTTGTATCGAGTGATGTTAATTTCTTTGTTAACACTGAAGATGACACTAGTAGTGTCGAAACATGTTTGTTAAACTTAAAAGCGTTGTGTTTTTACTTAAATCAAACATATCAGTTTAAAAGTAACTGCTCTGGTTAAGCACATCATTAATGTTTTTTTTTCACGCGTTTGACGTTCTTGTAAAACGTTGAGGTGCTCAATGACTTGAATACCCTGTAAATACAAATACGAGAGACTATGAATGAAGGATCCAGCTTACGATTTCGTATCTATCGTTTTACCGGAAATGAACTGAAATATAAGAGCCCCAAACGGGATTTGAACCCACCTGCATTTGTCAATCTCGTTGACTGCAGTTTTCATTCGCCTGGAGTCATTCAGTTTCGATGGCATTATGGATGATATTGATCTCACTCGGGATACTACAAAGTGAAAAAACATTTGGTGAGGAGGAACTTCACAAATTACAAATGCGGCTGTTACAATCAACATTTGTTGAAATAACCTCAACTTTTCCACAAATCGTACTTCAAAATATACAAAGCAATAATCCATTTCAAAATACCACGATGAGATTGATTATCAGACTTTGTTGAGTGTGTCTTTTGTTGAATATCATGCACTGGTCATAAGTATGGGAAGGGAGGGGAGGGAGGGGGAGAGCGCAGCGCAGGGAAGAAAGAACATTATGCTAAAATAGGGAAGGCAACTAAGACAGCGTCTTATGTGTAAACGCACTTACATCTGACGGAAAGAGAAGGGTTGGCAGGCCAAAAACAACGTGATCGATTGAAAAAAAGGGCGTTAGCTGGATGGAAGTCTTGGGAGAAGACTGGAATAGTTGCAGCAGACCAATTGCGATATAACGAAATTCTAACTCGGATTTGAGGCTAGAGGAATAAAACAAAAGCAATAAATCATTCCTTCTTCAATGCCTATCGGAATTTCTCTTGCTTTATTCCCCCAAGCGTCGAACCCAAGTTGAATTTCAATATATCGACATTGGTCTATTGATAGAATTAGTTTGGAAGAAAATATGAAGGCCTTATGTGCAACTAAGCAAAAAGAAAATAGATAGATGCATCACATTTATATTAATCAAGAATAGTTTAAATGTTGAGCTTCAAGTATGCCGAATCTCTGGATAATAAGTAAATCTTATTGTTTCATCCATCTGCATTACATTCGGCATGCATAGTTCTACATTTTAACTAGACTGAAACTAGACCCTGGTGTGAGAAACCGCTGTACAATGCAATTCAGGCAGGGAAATGTTTGCAACTTACATGTATTTTCGTCGTCATCATCAAAACCACTAACTGTGGTGGTACCACGTAACTTGGCTGTCGATGATTGCACGTCTTTGTACTGTTGCTGCAATAGAAAGGTAACCGACTTTTCAGTTAAGTAAATTTGCTGTTTAGCAGTTTAAGGTCTGTTTAAACGGATCAAACATGTTGGTCAAGTATTATCCAACATTGTTGGGTGATGTTGGACGGTGTTTGATCATTGTTGGATGCTCTAGTATTCAAATGAATCCAACAACATCCAACAATGTTGGATTTCGGTACCAGGACCAATAAAATGAGGTTCAGATTTCTGAACCTGGGCACGAAATTATGGCATATTTTTGATAACGCGAGGGAAAATGTTGGACGATGTTGTATGAAAAATTTGGACAAAGCCAAACTTTATCCGTCATCGTCGAACACGGTCCAACATGTTTGATCGTGCTATTCAAATGGTTCAAACATGTTGCGTCAAACAATGTTGGATACTGTTTGACCTGGGAATAACGATTGCTACAAGCTCTGACCGACAAAAGAGAATGAATACCCCAGTTTCAAATTCTCTGTTTTCATGGTTGCCACACAAACCGGAATTCGAAATTCCCTGACTTAAGGCCCACGTTTCTCTGACCACAAAGCGCAATGTGTCAAAAATCTAAGCAACTCTTGAACAGTCAGAAAACCCATTTATGAAACTTTATTACTGTTACATATTTTACATACATACATACATACATCTTTATTCAGTACCATATAATTACATTTTAACATACAGTTTACAATTAATCAGAAAAAAAAAAAAACATGCTTATAGGTACTAGCTACCTACAATAACCTACTTACCGCAAACTTCGATCACTGGAGCAGGAAGCAAGAACTGGATGCTCTTCAATTTGAATAAAGTTACACTTCCAGACGATGTTACTATGTCCTGACAGGACCTGTAGTTCAAGACCTGTTCCGATGTCCCATATTCGAACTGTATTGTCCGCAGAACTGGATGCCAATAGTGTTCCGTCTTTGGGCAGGAACGAAATCGATGTGATTCTATTTTTATGCCCGCTAAGAAATTTACATGTCAACTTTTTTTTGTTATAAAGGAAATTTGACCAGAGGCCAATCTTCCGATCTCTTGAGCAGGATGCAAGTAATTTCTCACCTGGAGAAAGTGCAATATCTTCCACCACATTTCTGTGTCCTTGGATTTTCTTTAACCCTCGTTCAGATTGAAAATCCCAAAGAATAATTAATCTATCAGACGAACAGGATACAAGTCTTATGTTATCTGTAAGAAACTTGCAAGCCCAAACAGTGTCGCTATGCCCTCTTAAAACGTGTTTCTGACACCTGTCTGTGACACTCCAGACTCGAACTGTTTTATCAGTGGAGCAAGAACATAACAGTTCTCCTTCTTTGTTGAAATCAGCATTCCATACATTATCTTCGTGTCCTCTGAAAACGACTTTGCAGAACATTTCGCTTGAATCCCATACTTGAACCGTTTCATCTCCTGAACATGTTGCCAGATGGACTCCGTCGGGAGAAAATACGCAGCTTTCAACAAAACGATTGTGTCCCGAAAGTCTTTTGAAAGCTTTTTGCTCCTCAGCACCTTTGCAATTGTGCGGAACAATGTGTGTCATTGCTTTTCTTGTTTTCTTCCTTTTGTTTATATATTTATTTTTTTCGTTTTACGCATATTTTTTGAAAAAATGCGCGCGAAAGCCTGTGACGAAACAAAAGTTGTACCATGTGATCAATTTTAGCCAATGAAAGCGTTCTTGTTAAGCATGAGCGCTGACACTTGGGAGCGCGTGCTCACAAACAAAATGGTGGACGTGACGATGACAACAAAGTAAGCATAACTGAAGAGCAGGTGTGCGTTAAATCTCATGCATGTATTGTAAATCTTATGGAGCCTGGATGCTTTCAGTGCTTCGACAGTTTATGGATGGGTCTGCAAAAGTCCAAGTCGCGGCGCAGGGAACATGATGACGTTCAGGCGGCGAAACGTTCAACTGCACAACTCAGAGAGTTTAGTCCCGTACATAGCGACAACGTAAATTCAGTTGAAGCGTTCGGACTAGGTGTTTGCCTTTCCGGTAGCGCAGACAAGGTGTGTTTGTTTATTGTACATTTCTGATTAAAAATTGGTGGTACTAGAGTGTGCGCCTAGATATAAAATTGCAAAAGTTTAATGATTTCAATATTCAGTATAATAAACTAAAGACTAAAGTAATGCCTACTTTTTTCTGCAAGGGTTTAATATAGAAATAGTAGTAAAGAGAAGTGTTAAAGCTTCTCGAAAAAAATTTATTACTTTGATAAAGAAAGCTAGATGAATACAATCTCTAGTCTTACAGAAGAGTTGATTTTGGTTTGTAGCAAATATTTGTATTTATTTTGATTTAAATTTTTGTGTCATGTGTGTGATCGATTTTTGTTATTTTGAAGTTGGCATGACAGTTGTGGGTACCCGTATGAACAGCCAACCCCTTCCCTGGGCCATCCCATTAAAATCGCGTTTGTACTTGTAGTTGCCTAGAAATTCTGTACTCCTTGTAGTCTTCAGAAAGTTCAGTGGTACCATGGCCACTAATCAAACAAAAACACAATTTAGGATGCATAAGTTGAAGTTCTCTGCATCCCTACGATGTAGAAGATGGCCACAGTGAATTTTAGGCCAGAATCTTTAAGCAGAACTAAAAGTCCTTTTTCCAGTGCAGTAGCAATGTTAAAGCAAGCTGAAGACATAATTTTTACATTTTAATAAATCAAACTAAATTGTAAGCTAGTCAGATCATTCCCCTTGTTTAGGTATAGGACCCCTATGTGACAGAAATAGGGGATCTTTGTGACCCCTTCTGAAAGCCCTGACTGTTTCACTGATATTTGAATTTTTGCAATTACTGTGCACCAAAGTTGTGAGAGTTAGTTACTAAATAGTTAGTTAGAGAGTGGAGTAGTTAGGAAAATTAGCAAACTACAAAGAAGATTACAATATTTCTTTGTTTTATGTTGTGTGCACAATCACAGTTATGATCTTTTGTTCTAAGTGTGATGCTTCATTAGTCTATTGGCTGTTTGTTCATTTATATCGCAAAGCGTTTTGTTATCTGTGCAGGGTCAATGTCATAATTCGATAGGGAAAAGGAGAACCAAAGCATACAACAAAGAAAGTTCTCAAGTTTCCGAACCAATCAACTCTACTAACTTTGTGTGCACAAAGTGTAGATAATAATTGGTGTACAAGTAACACAATTATAATCAGGGCATCTGGCAAAGTGCGATGGTGCGATTCCGCACTTTTGAGCCTACAGGGTCGAATAATGCACTGAACAACAAATATTTACCCTTGCTTCAACGATGTAACAGCAGGAAATTGTGACCAAAATATATAGTAACAAAGCGTTTAGGCACCTGTGCGAATTGTTGAATTCGCTCCAAATTGAAAATAATATTTTGCAAGCATTTATAAGAAAGCACAGCTTTAAATATTTTAGAAAACATTTTGATTACACAGACAATAAGAAACTTAGTTTTCGTCCAAACCTGCACTGCATTAATTAGTAAAAACTGCAAAGAAAAAACAGAT
>JAODFW021348721.1:0-14599 GCA_027575235.2 Palythoa mutuki
ATGTTGCAGATTTTTGTCTGTGCCTTTCAAACTTTAAACTTACAGTTTTAAACAACTCCGCTCTGCACTTGTAAAAAATGAACATCATAAATTCAGTGTTTCAGTTTGTTGTCTGTTCCAGGGTGTGGCGTCTATTCAAGGGCACCGTTTATTAATATTTTGGCTCTCAGGTGCGGCGTTTAATTGAGGGCAGCATTTATTCAAGGAAATAAGGTATCACTTAATTTTCCCAGAAGAGCTTTTAAGGGCCTCCACAGACCAAGGGCTTATTATTATTATTGTTATCAGATAGTTTTCCAAGGTGATTAAGGAAAAATAGAGTTCAGAATGGGCCAATCAGATTTGAGGAAATTGTAATTATTATAATAAAACTAGATAACTGTCAGGCAGGACAAATAAACCAAGTATGATGAATTATAAAAAAAAGAAAATTTTACTATTTAAATTAAATCTAAAAGCAAACCCAAAAAAGCGAAAATAGCGAAAAGAGAATTTAAAAAGCGAAAGCCGCCAGCCAAAATACCAAAACTGCAAAAACGAAAAATTTTGCATAAGCGAAAAGTTAAGTGTGAAAAAGCGAAGAAGTGGAGAATGCAGTACGCTGCTTTAAGACAATAAAAATGTTTTTAAGCATATGAATCTTCACAAATTAAGCTCAGAATGCTCAATTTAGAGTGACAAAACACTATTAAAGAACAATTCTTCTTGCTCGAAGATGGCAATTTAAGTAATTAAATCAAGTCTTGGACTTGGTTCAGAACCGGCCCTTCCAGTTCAGGAAAGCACTGTCTAGATTTCATGTGTGTTCTGATAGAATCTAAAGAAAGATTCACAGTTAATTTAATCTTTTTTTACTATTTTGAAGCACAGATATATGCGGTACAGGTTATAATTATTTTATTATCTGATATAGTTTGAGACACTTTATCTTTAATTTTATCCTTGGCACGTTTAACGATTTCGAATTAATAAGATCCAGTACTAGTTATGCAATATTAACGAGACATTGTGATCTAGCCTCGGTCTCCGGTCCAGGTACGACCAAAAAACTGATTCTCAACCAATCTAGGACGAACCGAGATTAATCGCAAAAGTGTATGCTATGGTGGATTCGTGTCAAAGAACAAAGAAGATCAAAGATGTTACCGTCCCTCAGATAGCAGCCATATAGAAACGAGTTAGATGCTTTTTATAAACTCAAAATAATAGTTAAATTCTGAACCAAAAACAAACGTCATGACGGCGAGAAATCATTTGTGATTGAAACTACGGCATGTCAATTTGAAATCGATCTTCCAATTTTGCTTTCAATCGTAAAACATGGAAACATTCAGTGTTTTATCCAACGGAAAAGTGGCTGGACAAGCTCCGGGGACAGACAATTGTGTACTTGCTTCCGGGTTTGAAGACATGTAAAGCTACAAAATGAAAATATAATACATGACAAAATAAAACTACTGCTTACTTTCAGATGATCTTCAACGTGCACTCTTTCCTGCTAAGACGAATAAAACACTATGACTGCGTATTTTTTCTTCGAAATTGTATTTTTATGCAGAACAGCTTGCTTCGAATTCCAGGAAGCGGGGAAGTCCCTGACGACATGGCGAGTTCGGAGAAACTAAAATTACGATAACAAAATTTGTAACCTAAAGGAGTAACTTTAAATCTAATTTTTACATCAATTTGTATGATTCAATTACGTTTCCTGGAAAACATCTCCCTTTGCTTTTTGTCCTTAATTTTTTAGCGATCATAAAACCTCGAAGCAAATAAAAAGAAAACAGTTCGATGAACCCGCTTTTTCTCCCAACTCCACTTTAGCCACCCGAAAATAGAGATTGAAGTCATGCGAGATTTACGACTTTAACCCGAAGTTAGCTCGGACGTAATCGTTCAACTTCGGAACCCGCAAAAAGACTGGAACCAGTTCAAAACAATATGGCGGCCTAATAGCTTTTTGCTTGAACGATGTTGTATTTTCAAACGCTTTGATAATATGACTTAGAGCATAAATAACACAGAAATGGTAAATTATTTGAAATATTTTAACATTTCAAAATTGCAATAATTGAGAATTTTTTCAAAAAACAGTGTTTTGGAAGTATAAAGTTAAAGCTTACGAACAGTGCAGTCTGCAATGGCGATGGAGTTGGATCAATTTCTCTCAGAAATTTTCCCACATAAAGATAGAGAGAGCAACGCCACTCCAAGGTATGAAGCGTTCGAACATCACCCAAGTGTTCATATTTGTCTATTTATCTATCTTAGCTATATTTATATTTATATGTTTGTCAGTGTAAATCATGTCTGACCCTACCAGTAATTCAGAGAAATCTGCGAATGGTGGAAATAAACAAAATATTATTATTATTATTATTATTATAAGAGGAGTCGGGAAAGGAATCGGAAGAGTCGGGAGAGGAAGAGGTTAACGCTGATGGCTCGGTGGTCTTGTTTTCTGAGACTTCGAACACATCCTCTGCCAGACGTAGATGCTGGGAAGAGGGTGCGAGGTTGATCGAGTGCTATTGCGGTAAGATCATAAACGGTGATCATTTTCCGAAGAAACCTGAATTCCTGGCACTTGTGAATGACACGGCCCAAATGAGTAGCTTATGCGAAAGGGAGGGCCTTGACTGTGTTTTTGAGAAGATCAAAAACATGTACAAAAAATTACGTCGAACTTAATTCGTTTCGACCCTAATTTTTTGGTAAGTTGAATTCACTTCGCCAGGAATTGGCATTGGCCTCCATTGAACCTCCTTGATGTAGAGATGATATGGAGAAAGTGGGACAGCGTTGTAAATTAAACAACTTAATCATGATTATTACAATTTCTTCAAATGTGATTGGTTCATAAACTGTTGTATTTTGCACTTATTAATCTGCAAAATTGTAACTGGACAGTGTAATCGGACAGTTGGCTGTAATCGGACAGTTACATGAGCAAATCATTTTAAGTCCTTTTAGCTAAATCCACCAAACACAAAATTGAATACTATCACTATAGCAACTTAACTGGTGGCTCTCTAAAGCCATTTTAAAGCTTTTCTGCATATTCACTTTTGCAAAGTGTACTTATGATATATTAAAAATTACTATCAAAAGCCATTTATGACATATATTGTGTAAAATTGCACGAGAAACACGTATCTGAAGTCAAAACAAGACATTTCTCAATTCTTGTAGTGTTTTTCGGTAGTATTTAGGCGAAAAAGGGAGGTAGGACCAATTTGACTTGTGTGACTGTGCAAGTCGTGTATTTCCCCTCACTTGATATTAGGAAAGCTCAAACTTAAAATTTAATAGAAACTAATTACTATATATTAAGAACAGCCTCAGGAAATGGCTTATGATCAAATGTTAAATTATGCCAAGAAATCACCATTTCAAATTAAGAACTGTTAAGTATAATTTATATGGCAACAGGAAACAAATTAATTTTACCACAATTTCACTCAGAATTAACAAATCATTACTCGTTTGCGGAACTCCGTGTTTTACGTCATCATTCGAATTTATAAACTACCACCTAAAACGCAAAATGTAACAATATATTGTTATAGCGTACTTACATCACTAAGGAATAACGTTGGTACGAAAAAATAGTATTTGGGACAGTAGTTAAAAAATTGATTAGCGCTAGCCGAGGTTTACTTTTTGGACACATGTTATCAATTCCTTAAAGGTTCATGAAATTACTGCTAGAAGTTGAACTTAACCCAGCGTTAAGTTTATCTTACCCTGGTTGTTTAATAATAGCTTTATAATTTATGATACATTTTTACAAAAATAGGTTACTTCACTTAATAGATGTTGAAGTAAAGAAAACTGCCGCAGAGGCTTTAACATACAGAAAGGTAAGAAATATCAACGAAGAATAGAAAATGTGAGCGATGCTTTTTTTTCGGTATTTCAAATTTTCTATTCATTGCAGGTGATTCAAAAAAGCCGGGTTATTGCATTTTTGTTGGTTAACACAGACAGTGACAGAGCTTGAAGAAGGCAATTTACAGCTCATGGACAAGGTTAAGCAACTGGAGGCTGTAAATAGTACTTTTTAAACAACAAATAAAAAAAGGAATTTTACTGAAAATTGACAATATTTAACATTTTGTAGGTTCTGCAAAATAAAGACCGAGACCTTGTTTTCTGGGCTGAGGAAGTAGAGAGATATAAGCAGGAACACTTTTCATTGCGGTTTTTTGGCCAGTTTAGGCAGGTGGCTGTTATTCTAAAGTTGGCATAAACCATTTAGAATTAAAAAAAATAAAATAAAAAGAGTATCTCTACAAAAACCGTATGGAAGCATCGGCTCCAATAAAAACAATGACAAATAATAATAAGCTATATCACATGCGATGAATAAGGCATCAGATTTTGTTTGGTTATGTGACGGCTAAGAATTTGTTAATAACAGTAGTTATTGTGCCTGTTTGAGTTATGCTTTAATGCATTTTCTTACAAAAATATTTCTCCCAGAGAATTCAAAAGATGACATTGAAAATGAAAGGTAAATAGATTTTGTGTAACCTACAAGTATTTAAGCATAGAGTGCCGGTAATAAATTATTCCTTTATTTTTCATCGATCTGCATACAACCGTATTTTATCGAGTTGTTGCTTTTCATTCCAGCATCTTTATTTCAAATAACCACACTGTTTTGATTGTTTTCTTATATCTACGTTTTATTATATCTACGTTTTATTTATCACTTATTTTTAACAAAACACTACTCAAGCCCAACTCGAGCGTATGTCTCTGGCCTACGAACATGAAAAAGCCCAAGTAAATACCATGTACAATGAAACGGGTGAGATCTGAATCTCATTACGTTTATAAATCTATTTTTACAGTCATCTGTTGACCTGTGTTAACGTGTTAGTTTAACCAGAGGGCACAAAAAATAATAGTTTTGTAGCGTTTTACAGTTATGCTTCAGCTACGCGGAGCTAAGTTTCCTCAGAAGCTACTTTTATTTTTTTTTTCTTTCAGAGACTGGAGCAAAAAAAAGACGAAGATCAGAAGTGTGCAGTAAGTAAATATATAGTAGTTTAGGGATGTTGTGATTGTTTTAAAGTCAAAGAACAACCCATTATATTTTGAGCTGGTTTTTCTTTCCCAATGTAATGGCGTGCATTTTTAAATATCTTCATAGTGTGCTCCCTTTTTTGCATTTTTTCTGGAATAGAAAAGTCAAAGTAAATTCTCAATAAACTCTTACTATTTATATTATCTTTATACCTAAGGAATAAAGGTGCTGTCGTTGTTGTTTAGTCAACAATCGAAGAAGCAAAAACTGGTATAAGCCATAATTTTTGCCATCAAAAAAGATTTGGTTTTTAATTTTGTAGCGGTTTACAGTTAAGCTTCAGCTACGTGGAGCTAAGTTAACTTGGAAGCTGTTTATTAAAGAATATTTTTTCTTTCAGAATCTGGCGAAAAGAAGGAACAGAGACGAGAAGTGTTTGGTAAGTAAATAACTAACACAAATTCGTAGTTTGGGGATGTTGGGATTATTCCAAAGTCAAAGAACAACACATTTGGGCTGGTTTTCCCGCGGCAAACATGGTAAAAAGTAAATGTCCGAAAGAAAATGAAAAGAAAACAAGCCTCCTTCAAAACGAAATATTAAGAATTGTTTTTAGTTCTTTGAACGGCTGCACATCGATAAAAGCTATAAACGAATTTGTTTTAACAATACAGGGTCGCACAATCAACAAGGGAAGACATCGCCAACCGGAGGTAAAGGTGAAACTGCATTGCCAGTTCTGTTTTTCCAGAATGTAAAATATTTAAAAGAAAAAATGAAACCCATCAGTATTATATCTTCGAAGTATATTTCAATTTATGCCTGCCTTTTACGTAAGTAGTGCAGTAGCTTACACATAACCGACATCTTCAAATTTCCACTGTATAACCAATTTGTTGTCTCGATGTAGGAACCAGCTGCCGCTAACGCAGCCACAGAAGATGAGGTGGGTAAAATCTGACCATCTTTTCCTGCTAAAGTAGTTCGAATGTCAGTTTTCAATAATTATTGTTTGACGGAGAATATTCTTAAATTTGGTAGACATTACATCTTTTATCTACTATGTTACGAATTTTGTCTGGCCCCTTCTATATTGAGATGAGCATAATATCAAACTCTTTATATAAAGAATGAATTGATATAAGAATTTTTTATAAAGTTTGATAAAATTATCAAATTTTATTCCTTTCTCAATACGCACCACTAAATTTATATTGTGCTCCTTTTTCTGGGATAGAAATGTCAATAAAATCCTTAGAAACTACGTGTTTCTCACATCATGTTCACCACTCTTAAATAAAAAGTTTTATGCTTGAGTATGGAATACCTGGTACTTTACTATTCGTAGGAGGAGACACAGTATTTGGTGAGTGTTCTTTTAGAAGCGACAGTATATCGCACAGGTATTGTCAAAGCTTGATGAAGGGGATTCATACCTTCTGAAGGTTAAATACCTAAAGAGAAGAAAGTAGATGACCGGGTATTGTTTTACTGTGGCAGAAAACTGGAACTTGAATCTTGGAAAGGTAGAGATGGAGGGCTCCCAGAATGGAGAATGGGAAATGATTTCTCCAAGCTTGAAAAAGCTGAAAGATGGCCAGCAGCTGAAAAAACGGGTGAGTTTTTCAGCATTGTAGCTCTTATTACAAGGTTCTTCAAATGAGAATAAAAGTAATCAGTCAGAATCATATAAGGCAACTTAACAAGATTTTTGCTTATCAAATGCACGCATATTTCTCAGGGCACTGCACTGCCTTTCTTAATTTTTGAATATTATTGGGGAGTTTCACGCTTATTGGCGATCATAATTACAAGCTAAGGATAAAAACGGTGCAAGTCAATAAATAAATTATGGGGCTTTAAATTAATTGAATAAAATTTGTATTATTGGAATTATAAATATAATTATCTTGATTAATAACGATTTAGTTGTAAAACTTAACACGTTCATACAAAAGGAAAAACCACCTTTAAACATTCAAAGTCACTCCCTAAGGGCGAAACTGTTCATGTAAATTAACATATTGTTTATTTGCTCCTTTAACTTTCAACACTGAATTTTTCCTTTCACTTGATGTGGACAAGATGTCCTCAAAGCGTCGTGTAATTAACTTAGTATCTCTTTTCTTTTTGTCAAGTTCTAAATATAATTATATTATGAATATAATATATAAAATATTTAATAAAAATGAATATAAATATATAAATATACATGATTATAAATCTTATTTCCAAGCAAGTGGTAGACGGGATATGAGTCGATAGTATCAACAGCACTACCTCTTTCTTGGTCTTTCTGACGCAGTACACTCCTTCATTTGTCATCCATACTGGTATGGTAACCCTCCAATAAATCAAATCATTTCTATGGTCCGCCATTCGTTCATGTAATGCTGTCAATTTCTGACCCAGTAGACTTGGGTACCAACAGTTCTAGGTGCCTTCCAATTTGGGATCTTTTCGACCTTGCTGTCACCATTTCAGCTGTTATTACAATGTTCTTCTGACTAACTTCTATTATTCCTTTTTCAACTCTTTTAACAATTCTGCATTTTTATTGTGTAAAACGTCCTTACCCCATATGTCTCTCCAAAACTGTTGGCTTTCCTCAGCATCAGGTCTAACTTCACTGAAGCTAATGGATTTTCCATTCATTTGTTGATAAACCATCTTTTGGTCTTGCTGGAACAATCTCTTGACTTGATATCGAGGAATCCTTTGTTCGCACCTTTTTAACTTTGCAGATTTAAACAAATAAATACATAAGGTGACTTGTAATAACGGAAGAACTTCTTCGGAAAAAAATTGATGTTATATTTAAGTTTTTCCGTTATTGCAAGTCACCTGATGTATCTATTTCTTCGAAAGTTGAAAAAGTATGAGGCAGCCATTTATAGAAAGGTGAGTACGTGTCATACATACAATACTTCGGTACCTTTATCCTTATTTTGTTGTGTAAGGTTACTTTGAGTCATGCACTCTACACTCGGCAAAACCTGCCGTGTGCAACAGTAATTAGTGTAGACTTTTTATGCTGGCATATATCATTATTTATAATTAAAAATTTAATCTTAAACAATCATTTATATTTCTTAATTTAATTTAGTTCTCACTGCATTGCAACAAAAATGCTTACAAGACAAAAAATCAAAGTAAGAGTATAATAGTGAAATCGTGGATACAGTGTTTAGAAAAAGCAGAAATAAGATGAATTGTCTGCTTCTAAACAGGGCATTTACCTAACTGGAATTATGTTTGGTAAACTCTTGCAATCAGTGCATGGAAAGAGGGGCTCTTATTGAATATATACGAATCAAACTTTTTTATGGTTAATAAATTATTTACTCGCCTCACGTAACCACGAGTTGAAAAAGACAAAAGGAAAAAAAGTACAGCAAGGAAGACTATGAAGGTTTTAATGGAAGATTTAAGGTGTTGGTTGTTTTTTTATGTTACTATTTTATGGAAATCCAAATAGCTGGATATAGGATCACTCTGATCACTCATTACTTGGTTTATTGTGGCCTCCTTGCCGTCATGGATCAGAAATTCCAAAATGATTCAATGCCGTGGCTCAACGCAGTTAGCCTCAGTGTGGACAACACTGATTGAATGGTTGGATGTAATAACTCAATAGCTTCACGTTGTAAAGAGAAAAATCCAGATATTTTTATTTCTGGTTGTGCATGTCATCTTGCTCACATTGATGCAGCTGAAGCAAATGATGGCTTCACAGAAGTCACTGGCATAAATGTTGAAGATATTTTAATTGACCTTTATTATTGGTTCGACAAAAGCTCCAAAAGGAACGGCAAGCTGTTGCAGTATTTTGAGTTTTGTGACCAAGAGTACCAGAAAATCCTCAAACATGTGTCCACCCGCAGGTGCAGGTGTATTGAAAGGGCTTTAAAGAAGTTCCCCAGTCTTAAATCAAATACTGGAGCCTGTCTTGTTGTACCATAATGCATCTATACAGTTGTTCACCGAGTTCAATAAGCTTCTACAGAGAAGTGAACCAACAATTCATCTGCTGCAAGGAGCTATGTTGGGATTGGCAAGAAAGACTGCTAATTGCATTGTGAAGCTAGAGTTTATAGAAGATGCAGAAATTGTGAATCTTGATTTGTCTAACCAGGAAATATTCACTTGATGATTCTGATATTGGTCAAGATACATGGCAAGCTGCCAAAGTAGTTGATTGCATTGATGCTGATGGAACTGAAGTGTGCCATTACCGTGCTGATGTTTTGTGGTGAAGAGATTTGAAAATCTCTCAAAGGTTGCACAAACAGTACTTGTAGTTCCACATAGTAATGCTGAGAAAGAAAGACTTTTCAGTGTTGTTTGCAGGAATAAAACCGACAGTCGTTCATGTTTAAATGTTGATGGAACACTGTCAAACATTTGGGCAGTTAAACTGGCTTATTCAGAGAACAGTACTCCCTGTTACAAATGGAGACCTCATAAAGGACTGTTAGATTTGGCAAAGAAAGCAACTTCTGCATATAATAGAGAGCTCAAATAAATCCGCTTTTTGTGCTCTGTGGCAAGTATAGTTGCAATATTCAGGAGATAAACCGGCCCTTTTTGGACCGGGAATATAAAGTTTTACGATTTTAACTGTTCCAGACCAATATTAACTTGTAAAAGCAGGTTTTCCTCCACCAATTTTGCACCTTGTAATAGTTTTAGCAATGAAGTGGGTGGTCGGTTTCCTCTGAGCTCCTGCTTTTTCTTATTTTTCTGTTATGTTCTACAACGAGTACCTGATTATTACAACAACTCTCTCAAAATCCAACTAAAGACTATCTTAAATGGTCCTGCTAACTTCCTACAGTTGCCTCAGAGTCGACTTATTGGCCTTGAATCACCATTCGTTCTTGGACCACGTGGCGGCCATTTTGAATTGCGGTGCCGACTACAACGAGTGAGATATTTTTCCAGAAGAATAAGGTACTTTTCGAATGGAATATCTACATATAATCCATCTTTGTATAAAATCTTATGTAGTGGAGATGTTGAAACGAATCCAGGATACGAGTCCACAGAGAATTCGTCACTTTCAAGCTCGACACAAGGTCAGACTAGAAAGTATAAACACCCATGTAAAACGTGCAGCAAGCCGGTAAGATGTAATCAGAAAGGAATACTCTGTGATAGCTGTGGGTACTGGTTTCACTGCCGATGTATTGGAATGAAGAATGAAATTTATCAAGCACTTGCTTCTAGCGATGAAGAATGGATATGCTGTGATTGTGCTCTACCTCGATTTTCTGACTCATTTTTTTCTAATACATCGGTGGAGGAAAATACATCTTTCGAGCCTGAGGTATCAGTACCATCAAAAGACACTAGTAATAGGAAAAATACTTCAAACTCTCTTCGCTGTCTCCTCATTAATGCGAGAAGCCTACGAAATAAAATTCTTGACCTGCAGGCCTTACTTTTAGAGAATGATATACCTATTGTTGCAATAACTGAAACATGGTTAGATGCAGGTTTCATGGACTTTGAACTGGGTATGAAAGATTACTCTATATACCGCAGGGACAGACCAGATCGAAGGGGTGGTGGTGTTCTCTTAGCTGTCCACAGAAATTTAATTGCTATAAGGAGATCAGACTTGGAAACTGACAGCACTGAAATTGTAATGGTCGAGATTTGTCAGAAATCAAAGGACAGTGTACTATTTGGAGTTTGTTATAGACCTCCAAATGCCAAAATGGAATATTCTTTAATTCTTCGACAATGCCTGGACAGAATTGATGCCACAAGATTTTCTACTTGTTATTTAGTTGGGGATTTTAATTTTCCATGTATTGACTGGCATACTATATCTCCTACTTCAACTGATGCCCTTACTTTGGATTTTTGCTCGATGCTTAATGATCATTTTTTAGTACAATGCAACTATATTCCTACAAGAATTTCAACTACATCTGCAAATATATTGGACTTGATTTTGACAAGAACTCCTCATTTAATTAGTAACGTTGAGGTTCTGCCTGATCATTTTGATTCTGACCATTTACCTGTGGTGTTCGACATTAAAATGCAATCTGGGCGTTCTCGTGATTCTGCTCCTAGACAAGTTTATAATTTTAAGAAAGCTAATTTTACTGAATTGAATGAATTGTTGAAGTACATTCCATGGAATTGTGCATTCCTGGAGGATGATGTGGATTGTTGTGCTGATAAAGTCAAAGATCTTTTGCTTGCTGCTGCAGATATGTGCATCCCTATATTTACAGTGAAAAGAAGAACTAACCCTCCATGGATCAATAAGGAAATTTTGTGTTTGATTAAAAAGAAGAAAAGGTTATGGCATCAATTAAAAGCTCAACCATCTGAATCTCTGAGTCAAAAGTTCAAGGATCTAAGAAGTAAAATTAAAAAGTTAATAAGATCAGAGTATCATAAATATCTTCAGCACCTTTCTGATGTCCTTAAGGAAAATCCAAAAAGATTTTGGTCTTATCATTCAATAAAGACCAAGTCTAAAAGACTTCCAGACATTAGCACTTATAATGAAATTATTGCAACTAAGCCACAAGAACAAGCTAATTTGTTTAACATTCACTTTCATTCTGTCTTCTGTAAAGAAAGCTTAGGTGCACCTTCCATTTTGGTAAATAACATCCATAATGATGATTGTGCTAATCAATGTACAGACTCTGTCTCATGTACTACAAATGAAGTTCAAAAGATATTTCAACAGCTTGATGCCAGCAAGACTTCTGGTGTAGATAAAATACCAGCCCGCCTGTTAAAGGAAACTGCACATATGTCTGCAGTCCCTTTAACTATGCTTTATAATTTGTCTTTTAAGATGGGTCAAGTTCCTAAATTATGGAAACATGCAAATGTTACTCCCATCCATAAAGACGGTGACAGAGAGCCAGTTGAACATTATAGAGGCATATCACTATTGACCATCACAGGAAAGTGTCAAGAAAGATTGGTATATAATGCAATTTATGAACAAGTTATTGAGTTTATTCATAGTTCTCATCATGGATTTTTAAGGGGAAGGTCCTGTACAACACAGCTTCTCTTGGTACATCATGACTGGTCTAAAGCTCTTGATAACGGTGGTCAAGTTGATGTAGTGTTTATAGATTTTGCTAAGGCATTCGACCTTGTGAATCATACCATTCTTCTGACTAAGTTGTATAAGTATGGAGTTCATGGTAGTCTTTTGGAATGGTGTAGAGACTATCTTACTGATCGTCAGCAGAGAGTCGTTGTTAAAGGGGAAGTATCTGATTGGTTGACAATTACCTCTGGGGTGCCTCAAGGCTCCCTGTTGGGGCCTTTATTTTTTATTATTTATATTAATGATTTGCCAGGCATTATAAATAAGAATAGTTCAATTGCCTTATATGCTGACGATAGCAAATTGTATAGAATAATTAACTCACCGGATGACATGTCATCTTTTCAAGGTGATTTAGATAAAATTTCTGATTGGTGTAAAGAGAATAAAATGAAAATAAATACCAAGAAATGTAAGATCATGAGAATTACTAGGAAAAAGAGTCCCCTGGTTAGGGACTATTACATAAATGAGCAAAGTTTGGAAAGTGTACATATATATAAAGACTTAGGTCTACTTACTAGCTCTAATTTATCATGGAATTCGCATGTAGATTCTTTAACTGCTAAGGCTAATAAGGTTCTTGGTTTGGTGAAGAGAACGTGTAGAGATTTTGAGGATATTACTACATTAAGAACGTTATACTGTAGTCTTGTTAGACCTCTCCTTGAATATTCATGCGAGACTTGGAATCCTCACACTCAACGTAATATTAATAGAATAGAGGCAATTCAGAGGAGGGCAACTAAGTTTATCCTAAAGTCTAACGAGGATTATAATATTAGACTTAAGCAATTAGATTTACAAAGCTTATATAATAGGAGGTATATTAGGGATGTTGTATTTTTATTTAATTTAATAAAAGGACATTATAATGTAGATATTTCAGATAAGTTGTTATTTTGTAAAGAACGTAAGGTAGATTATAATTTAAGGAAAAATGACACTCTTGACCTTGTTACTATTTATAGTAGAACCAACATTTTTAAGTATAGTTATTTTATCCGTATTGTCAATGAATGGAACAATCTCCCTAATGATATAAAAGAATCTGTCAGTATTTCTAGTTTTAAACGTAAAGTTGTAGCATTTTTAGGTAATTCTTGAAGTATAGATTTTTAGATTTATCTTATATTTTATATTTTATTATTATTGATATTTATGTATTTTAGTTTCTTGGGGAGCATCCCTCGTATGGTGTCTGGGGCGCTTTTGGATGCTTCCTTCTCCACCTTGTAATTTCATTGTAAATTTGTTTCGGAGAGAATTGTAATAAATAAATAAACCCATTGTTGAGTCAGCAAAACGAAAGTACTGACCGAGGATTTACTAGCTAGAATATAATAATGCCACGATTACCAGGACCTGTCCAACTGCTATGTTGGAAGTATGGACGTAGAAGCTCTTTATCCATGTATCGATGTTGAATTTGGCACTGAAAAGGCCAGAGAATTTCTTGTGGAAAGCGATGTTAAATTCGAAAACATTAACACTGAAGAACTTGTCCTATTCTTAGCGCTCATTGAGTTGGAGACCAAAAGGCCGCTCCCATGTGACGTGAAAGAATTTTGTCCAAAACGTAAGCATAGTCGCCGAGGCCCAATAATAATAGGGTCCGGCTGCAGCACCAACGAATCAATTAGATGGACATCATGGGTCAAACCCATAAAAACATCAGATCAGCAGCAAGCAAAACTTTATATGATGATAACCGCAATAAAATACACAATCCTGGAAGTTATAAACAGCCACGTAAGCAAGTTCAGTGAAAAACTGTACAAGCAACAGGAAGGCGGCGCGATTGGCGTATCTTTAGCTGGAAGACAACACTTTTACGATATGGTGGGACCGACAATTTATAGATAAGCTTCAGTAACACAAAATTGATCTTAAATTATATTCCCGATAAGTGGATGACATTATCTGTGTGAGCTTGGAGGAAGGCCGGCTAAAACATTATAATGCAAGGAATTATGGAGCCGGATTGAACGAGCTGCAAACAGTATACATCAGAGTATTCAGGTTACGGTTGATTATCCAAAAAACAAGGATGATGCAAGGATACCGGTCTGACATTACATGGTAGGTTGTTAGTTGGTTTGTGATCTTTACGGAGTCCGTACAAAGATGGTACACCATTATTCTTAGAAATAAAGTTTTTACTCATTCTGTTTTTTGCTTGCATGACGATACACTGTAAAAATACGATATTTTTACGTGTGTAAATATCACTTTCAACCAATCAGTGACCTTGATTTTCCGAAAATTTTCAAAACACGCGAAATTACTTAAAAACAATTTTAAAGTACTTCCGTACATTTCCGAACACTTCCGAAGATTTCCGAAAATTTTCCGAATATTTTCAAAAATCCATGAATGCATAAGAAAAGGTTTTTACACATTTCCGAAGCTTTTCGTAGATTTCCGAAAACTGTCGGATAGTTCCGATGATTTCCGAAGATTTTCCG
>JAODFW021349675.1:0-14584 GCA_027575235.2 Palythoa mutuki
GGGAGGGGAAGAGGGGGCGGTACATTTATAGCGACCAGCGAGGCATTTTTCCAGTGTCGGGACATTGGAAAATATTGTTTTCAAACTCAATATATATTTTTCATCTCAGTAAGATTTCAACTTCTGATACTTTATTTGGGAAACATTATTAAATGAGTTTGATTTTCAAATTTTAATACTTCAGATACGAATTAACGTGGGTAGGAATAAATTAAAGCTGGATGTAACAGTTCACCCAAATGAGCATGTGTCAGACATCGTTTCATGTCTTGGGAATTACATTCAGTTTGTGGTGGAGAAGGTACCCATCAGTGATACAATTGCAGAAGGCAAAACAACGGAGAAAGAAGTTGTAAACCCGTTCACGAGAATGATGTCGGCTGCAAGAAGTAGACGTAATCTTCCTTCTCCATATGCAGTACTCAAACCAAATGCAAAGTTGGATATGAAGAATGATATTCTCAAATGGTTGGCCAGGAATGAGATTGGATGGTCAAAAGACGCGTGCGAGAACCAAGGGCGAAACTTTGTAGATACCCTAGCAAACGTACTGTGGGAACTTGATGGCCACCATAATACCCTGAATGACCGTGGGTGTGGTTTGCCAACAATGCTACAGTCATTTCAACGCTATAGGCAGCCAGAAAAGGCAAAACATCGCAAAAGAGAGAGCTCTAACCTTGATTACCAATCTATTCAGGAGTCTTCACAGTCGCTTTTCCACTTGGCGAATTGTTCATACATGAAGAGTCAGGCCTGGAAAGGTGTGTGCAACAGCATTCTGCGTTTGGCCGAAAACCTCCGCAAGTACACAACCTACCTGGACAAGCAAGCCCTAATTACCCAAGCCACTCATGCAAAGAAGATGTTACGTACTGACGTAGACAACTGGGAGATATACAAGGCTTTGCCATTCATCAACCCGTCAAAACAAGCACGTTATGGAAAGCTACATGCTGCCTTGTTGCACGCGAAGCCGTATGAGCCTGTGTTTCTAAACGACTACGCTCCTGCAGATCGACGCAGACGAAATGAATACATCAATGAGGTGATCTTTCCATGCAAGACGGTACGTTATTCGTACACAGGACTACACACCCATCTTCATTTTGTGTGGAGAGTGGACATTGACCATGGTGAATCAAAAATACAGCAATGGAACGACCAGACGAAGAGCGGATTGAAAGATCAGTTCCCCATATTTCATAGCAGGGCAATGAGGAAGGAATTTCTGCAACACTTTGGAAGAGTGACGGGGGTCAAAAGTGGGATTTTGCGTGAAGCATATAGGCGGCTAACCGCAGACAGTTCAGCACCAAATACCCTTTCAGAGTCCGAAGTAGACGAACGTATACGGAAGGCTCTGGATGACGAGGATCCAGACCTCATATGGGACCTAAGATTTATCAACAATGGTCGTCCAGAGGAATACAAAGACTTCCTTAAAAAATGCCAGGAAATGGTACAAGGTAGAATAGAAACGGCGGTGGATGACAGGAGACACGACAGTGTTGATGACAGCGGTGAAACGGTGGTACATCTGGCCATGGCTATGAGTGCCCAAGACCTGCATGAACAGGTGAAGAAAGTGTGCGCAGAGGGCACTCCAATTCCTTCTGTTCAGTGGCTGCGTCTGCAGTTCTGGCCAACTCGCTCATCTGCAGCTGCGCACAAGCATACTGGGCGTGTAAAAGTGAAGATGATGGTTGCAGCTAGACAGTTCCGGAAGCATCATGTTGATGCCCATTACGCATCTGCTGTTTTCCGGTATGAGAAAGAATTCTGTGTAAAGTTTAGAGAACATACAACGTTTGTCTGTGAAGACGATAAACATACAATCAAGGTGGGCGAACCTGGCTTCCCCGTCGCTGCTGCCGAGCGTGGAAAGAGGGTGATTGTTGGTCTCAATGAGACTCTGCAAGTGGGAGACCATGATTTTACAAAGTTCTCACTCTCTCCCTCTGTCTCACTGGATGTAGATATCCCAAAGGATATCGACGGTAGTTTTTATCATGGGCAGGTGCATGTAGGTCTCAAAGAGAACGCATTTGAGGCCTCTACGTCCCTGAGACATGCAGTTGAGCTCAACATGGCCCTCGCTGCTGATGGTCGCAACAACCCCGTGGAATGCCACTACCACGATGGCGGTCCGGACCACAACTTGCGATATACAAGAACACAGCTCACACAAATAGCCTACTTCCTTAAAAGAGACCTGGACATGCTCGTTCTGGTCCAAACCCCGCCTCACCACAGCTGGAAAAATCCTGCAGAGCGAGTGATGTCAAACCTCAACCTGGGGCTGCAAGGTGTTGGGATTATGCGAGCTCAAACAAGCACCAAAGAAGACAAGCTCAAGGCGGTACACAACTTGAAAGAAATCAGAGATCTTGAAAATAAATGCCCTGGCGTGAAAGAAGAAGTTCGCGACGCCATTCAACCATGCAAAGATCTTCTAAACAGCGTCTTCTCCAGGCTACACCTGAAAGATAAAAAGTTCAAAACATTTGCTGCTGCCAGCAATGATGAGCTGAGAGAGATGGCTGACAATGTGAGAAAAATTGACCAGCATTTCGACACAACTCTCCTACTGGACTCATCCAGGCCATGCCCAAAGCCATCAGGAGCGCTTAAAGCTTTTATGGAACGGCACTGTAGATCTGGTCAGTACTTGTTTAGTGTTAAGAAGTGCGGGGATGATGAATGTGTATGTGGTTTGCCAAGAGTCCCTCCACAGGTATTCGCCGAGCTCGATCATCTGCCATTCCCAGTCCCAGAAAGGGAGCACTACAAGTCCTTTGAGGTATAACTTTATTATATTTTTCATACACACATTTGTTTTCTGAAATGCAACAAATCACACAACTCCATATTAAGCATACATTATGTAAAGTGCAAACTACCGAAAACATTTTAAATATCGATTTAATACTTTTGTTTTTGCAGGATCTATATGGGAAAGATATAGGGGCAACCGAGAAGCATCTACCCTCTCGCATCGAGAAAGCTGTAAAGCACCATAGGATGCCATTTCCCCCTTCTGCTCAGAAAGCCAAAAATGTTAGGACTGTAGTACAGGTAAATTCGATATTACATATATATAGTTCAATCATATATTGTAACGATACGATATAATACCGTGGATTATGAACAGTATAATTGGATAGGCATTCTACAATTAGATGCATGTACTCTGTCCAAGAATGCTCCAACTTTTAATTTATTAACTGACTAAGGCGTGGCAGGTGTTTGGCGTAAGTTGGAAGGAAAGTAATTAACTGTTTTGTCAGTATTGTTTTTTGTTTCAGCAACATCTATGGTTTTATGTCTTTTAAAGATTTAAACGGCTGTATACTATTTCTCTTCTCCAGTGTGAGGAATGTTTGAAGTGGAGAGTGTGCTACACGGCAAATGTCCTGAAGGGAGAACCCAAACGTCAGCTGGAGCGGGAGTTGGAGAGGGTGTCCTATTCATGCGGCTCATGTTTTCAAGATATTGAAGACCGTGGCGAGGGCAATGTGTTTGATATTGTTTTTGTAAATGACAAGCTCACGTGCCAATCTCCAATCGAGGTTCCTTATTATGCTGTATTCGACGATCCTCTATGCTTTTTCTGTGGCAGCGAAGACGATCTGCAGACTCCTCCTGGTTGCTTTCCCCTTTGCAACAGCTGTGAAAGTAGTGGCAAAACCGCAAAGGGGAAAGTAACCAGAGCCTTTGCCCCAAGAAGTGCTGACAAGGAATAGGAGTCAATGACTTGCACATTGAAACAGACAATGAACAGTTTGATATTTCTAATACATGGGTGCGAACATTCACACAATTCCAATTGAGGTTCAAGTTAGAATATTACGTTAACCATTTTTATACATATACAGCAATTTATATTAATTCAATTGTAAGACGGTTTTCACATGCAGCAATAAAATGTACTGTGCATATCTGCTCCTTCTGTAAAAGTAATTGTGGCTTGGGGTCATAGTATACCAATAAATAAGAAATAGTAAAAATAATAAAAATAGTAAATAGTAAGAACCGCCCGCCTCCTTTTTGAAACACGTCCGGACGAGAAACATCTAATTTTTTTTACCTGGCCTAAGGGGCATTTTTACGAGCTATTTGCGGATTGTTTTGTTTCAAAAATCATCCAACAAAGTTCTAGCAGCTGGATAACCAAAATATTTTCATGACAATACCATTATTTATTCTCAGCGTATGTGCCGAGACACAAACCGCCGAGCCATGAATATTTGCTATTGCAGTTTTATGCATGTTAGAAATTCCTTGTTTTGTTACTTGTAGTTACATTGGGGTGTTCTACGATGATCTGCTCAGAAAGTCGAATTTCTGTTCAGCGTCAGTGCTCATGTCACCTGTGTGGTGTGATCACGTTTTCAAGCACAACCTACACGCCGATGATTGTGAATTTAAAATAATTTCAAAGGGGCACAATAAAGTTAAGGCTTAACGCAGCGCGATTTCAGTTACAATAACAAAAGGGGTCAAACTACACCACAAATTTGCAATGAAGTTTTTTCTATGTACTTTTCACACCCATCTGAAATATTACATGCAACTGTCAAATCACCAAAAAAATTTGCACGATCAAAAAATAATTTGACCTCTATTTTATTAAAACGCAATTAAATGGAGCCGGTGTGATTCATCGAAAATTCAATTTTTTATTCAAAATTGAAACAATTTCCTGAACCTTTTTCTGTTTTGAGAAACATGTACGATTTTTTTCCAAATCATACGCGGATCTATTCATTGCATATACGAATAAATTAAACTCCGCTCGAATTATTTTTTTGTGCATCATATCCAGTTTCCAGATTTAACGCAAAACTATTCAAACTGACCAAAAGTCCTTTCAATGCTTTTGAAGGCTTGACCAATCTAAACTGAAAATTTCTTAAAAGCATTGTAACGAACTGTTCGCATCGTTGCAAATCCTTTATAACAGATTTCTCATTGTATAAACACCATAATAAATGCCACCGTGACAGAGAGTTTACGGGCAACCGCTTCCAAGATGCAAGTGGTCAAATAATCCAAAACATGCAGCTAGCAACAGCTATAAATAGTTAAAGAACGCTGGACGATTACAAGACTTGGCTAGTCATAATCGTCAACAGGATGCTGGTCACCTAATTCTAATTGCCAAAGGTACTACAAGTACATTTAATCATTTGTGATTCAAAGAAATGCACTGCAGTCTTTTGCAATTTCAAAACAATACTTTAAATGGTCTGTGACATTTATTACATATCTTATTTTCTCTTTACACCCGTAGACGGGTGGCAGCAGATCAACGATTTCTGAGTGCCCAAGGCTTATTTCCAGCATTTATTATCAAAACTTGGTAGTCCATATTTGGACACCCAAGCACAGAGGCAGCCTTGGAATCAGCGAAGAAAAGACCATTTTCTCGATTTGAAACAGAGAAAAGGGCAGAAACCCCAAATGCCTGTGATACCAGTAACACTGAAAATAAAGAGTTTCTGGCGCCAGCATTTCAAATAGTGATGAGGCAGCATCTCCAGTCAAACAAAGTGTGCTAAATGGGAAGTGAAACTAGGACAGCGGGCATGCATGCCTTAGAAAAACGATATGCGACCGCAGTGCAAAAACCGTTTAGATAAGCCGATGCGTAATTTAGGACACTAGGTACGAATTATGAATGAGTCGGTCATCAACTGGATTGCGGGAAAACAAAACCTAAAAAACAGACCTTCACAGCGATACCAAACATAGTGGGCTTTTGTAAGTTAATCTTTAAATAGATTTTGCATTTTGTTTTAACATCATTATGTAATAATCTCGTGATCTACTAAGTTTGAGTAATCTTTTTTATCCTTTAAATTGATTTTTAAGAGAAATTTTCTTTTTATTATCATTTTAGTTTATTTATTCTTCGTAGCATGTCTGTAAAGTAGTTATTTAGCTAAGAACAATGGCCACGTTAACTTGACCAGGTAATTGTTATTATCATTGCCCAATAAATTAATTTCACGTTTGTTTTGGCAGAGATAACGAGGCTTAATTTTTTCCCATTTAAACATCGAGTGGTTGAAAATGTGAATAAATCGTTTCTTTGCCATACCAACTGAAACTCTTTGTTTGCTTTTTTGATTATCAACTTTAGTTTTTTGCGCACGTTTTTTGAAATCTTCTTTTTGAAATGCCAAATTTAGAACAGTGTCAGATTGGAGACATAGTATAGAACAAAAAGAATCTTTTATGTTGGGTTCTAGCCTTGATTCTTTTGCATTCGTGTATGAATGATAGTGGATGATTATTTTGAATTAAAGTGTCCAGTACGTGGTTGTGCTCTCTTTGTTTCCTTTTTTGTACTGATGGAATGTTGTTTGCTCAATCTTTTAATGTATGGACTACTGATTGTCTCAGGTTGTAGAGGTATTGGTCTGTATGTGTGGGTTTTCAATATACTATCAACTCTTCGATTCAGACATCCTCATTTTCCACTTTCGGAAAAGAACCAACAAATCTTTGGAAGCCTTTGGTCTATAAGCACCGTCTTCGAGCTGTCACCAAAATGAAGTCTGCCAAAAAAGGTTTGCTGCCAAAAAAGGTTTGCTGCCAAAAAAGGTTTGCTGCCAAAAAAAGATTTGCTGCCAAAAAAGGTTTGCTGCCAAAAAATCTTATTGAAAAAATAAACCGCAGAAGATAACCTCCCTTATATCCAACGTTGAAAGCTGACAAGAATTGGAGCCTCTGCTTGGAACCTTGACCGAAAAAGCTCATTTGGAATCTCTGCGCTTGAAAAACAACGCTGGTGCTCTTCTATACAAAAACTTCCGTGGAAGAAATTATGAAAACATCTAGCCTTTCTAATTATCTTTCTTTTTTCCAGTGATTGTGTGTCACTCTTTAAGTCGTATTAAAGTTTCAAATGAGTGGGTAACATCTTGTGTTCTTCAATTGACTATTGTATATTTTAATCCCAGCAATTCCACAGTGTGGAGATTTTGTCCCAGCATATATCAAAGAGATGAAAGATCAATATGGTATGGGGTTGAAGCTCCATGGAAGGAACGGAGGAAAAATCTGTAAATACTGTGGATTCTAGCACCTATTGAAGCATTTTAAACACTTTTTAACTACTGAATATCTCAAGAAATATAAGAAATATATTCTTTATTGTACCCATTAATTAAAATTGGATTATTTTACATTTTTGTTACCCAATTTTTGGGTACCAACTTCCAAAAATAACTTTAAAGCTAACAATTCTTTGAAGTTGGTTTACAAGTTAACTTTTAATTTATATTACAATTTGGTATAAGTTTTTACAATAAATAATATAAAATAGAGGAAATACACACAAAAATACACATACACGCAAAAAACAGAAAAAGAGGGAGAAAATACATATAGTACACACTATGAGCAACACCCAATACCATCATCAGTCTATATTATAATGAAGGCGAAAGTTTGCCAGTAGGTGTTGGTGGCTCGAAAATATACAAAATAAATAGGAGCCCATGCCGCGTATTGTTATATTTTGAACACACAACCAATGCATTGGGTGTTCGCAAAATCGCTCTGATTAAATGGCTGTCAGTCAGCCTGCAAAAGCAGAAGAGGCAATCATTGCCAGCGGCAAGGGGACGAGGTGAATTTTGCCGCAGTTGTAATATTCTTGACTGGAGAAGATATTTTGATTGAGATATCAAAGACAAAAATCGTTAGTTTTCAGCTCAAATTCTTGAAAGGTATGATTTATGTATACATACAGTGCTTCAGTCATAAGATTATTTAATACAAGAATGAAAAGGCAATCGAAAGATTAAAGATGCTGATCATCACAAGCCATGTCCTGTATAGTTTATGCCCGAGTTCGTGGACAATTGATTGACAATTCTTAATTCTAATTCAGAATGGGAAAACAATACTTAAAACATTTTCAACGTTAATAAAATGTTCAGTGTCTAAATGGCCGGTAGCTGGCCAAGGTCTTCAAATTACTAAATAACCAGCAATCAAGACTATTTCTAATATTCCAAAGTACCCTATGTATTTATCAAGAATCGCCAAACACTACTATTGACTGTAGTATGGCTTTGCTTCAACGTTTTGTCTCAGCGGTTTAAAAAAATGTGTACTTACGCGATAAAATGTCTAAATGGTCGGTAGCTGGCCAGGGTCTTCAAATTACTAAATGGCCAGCAGTCAAAACCATTTCCAATATTCCAAAGTACCCGATGTATTTATCAGGAATCACTAAACATTTCTATTGACTGTAGTATGGCTTTGCTTCAACGTCTTGTCTCAGCAGTTTAAAAAAATGTGTACTTACGCGATGCCTTCAAATATCGGTTATATAGAGAGAACAGTCGAATTTTAAATTATTACAATGATTACACTTAAATGAAACAAGTTTAGTCTTTCTAAAATTAAAAAAAAAATCAGAAATTCAACTCATGCGTTTTGTCTTTGCAAATAAAGCTGATATCATTAGCTGCGTGACATCAGTAGGTCATGTTTATACTTTTTAACTGTATTTTCCCAAATATGAGAAATCTAAAGTAAAAGTTATTTAACAAAAGCAAGATATACAAAAGTTCATTACGAGGTTTGAGGTAGAGAAAAGTTTCACAATGATAGAGAAACTCCACCCAGGCAGCACTTGCTTTAAGTCTTATTTTTTCGCAACTAATTTGAAATTGACAGCTTTTAAGGTGCATTCAAATGACCTTGGACTTGGCAACTTAAAACAACTTGACCGTTATCCAAGCTAAAGTAGATTTAGTTTTTTGTCTCGACGAGATAATTTTCAAGGGCCATTCAGCATTTAAATATTCTCTTCAAACATCCTGGACTTCTTTTCAGTTGGTTATTGTTTTGACTTCAAAGTCTATCTATCAAAGTAAAGGTCCAATATTTATTCAATGGTCAATTTTCACAAGTAAATGACCTTATAAATAATACTAATATCGACACATCAGGTAGTTCCTGGTAATAAAAAAATCCTGAAAAAAGGTTAGCTTGCGTAAAAGAGTTTATGAAAGGGCTCAGGTTGTTTACTTTTGCAGACTTGATACGGAAGCAAACAGAGGCATGTCGGGGTATTTTTTGACAAGTAGATGACGGATTGAATGCAAACTGTTTGTTTTCATCGCTTGTTCCAATATACTCTGAAGATGGTAGCACAATATACTATTTTGAAGTCAGTTATGAATATGTTCCAAGATTTTGTTTTCAATCCAAAAGATGAGGAAACTAGTTCAAGGCTACACTGAAGCCCAAAATCCATGACCTGCTGACAGCTACACTGAAGCACTAGCCGTGATACCATGTTGGACCAGAATCAGCTCCAGTCAGACATTCATGGTACTGCATCTTCCAGCACTGCACAATCAGTTTCTGCTATCTACTACTGCCACTGAACAACCTTCCACCAGCTAAGGCCAGAAAATGCAACAGTCTAAAAGTTTGTCCACACCATCATAAACAACAACCTGTGCTATCCCCAGTGTTGCCAGACCAAAAAAGAGCTACGAAAAGTTCAGCCGAGAGGAAGATAAAGCAGAGTTTAAAGATGAACTGGGGTTGATCAAGGGGACGAAGGTAATCTGCTCCATTAAGTTAAAATTGTTTGTGGATCGATCCTACAAGTGTTGTGGTAAAACTGTATGTGTGACAAAACACTACATTCAGGGCAGTACACTGGTTGTGTAGTACACATGCCCAAGTGGTCACAAGGGGAAATTGAGTTCTTCAAAAGAGTAAAATGGTGTTTGGGCCAACAATATCCAGCTAGCTGCCTCTATGATTCTCTCTGGTAACAACTTCATTAAAATTAAATTGATGGGTGATTTTCTTGGCTTAGAGTTCTTCTCTAAGTCTACATTCTACAGGGTGCAGCGCCTTTACTGCAAACCAGGGATCTAGGAGTGGTGGCAGTGGATGAGTAATGTTATGCTCAAGGAAATGGAGAACATTGATAATATCCTGATTGGTGATGGTCAGTGTGACTCACCCGGCCATAATGCCAAACTCCTGTGCTACTACCTGATGGATGCCATGAAGAGATATATAATACATATTGAGGTGCTTGACAAAAGAAATGTGGGTGGGACATCCATCAATAAGGAATAGAAGGCTCTGAGAAAATCATCGAACCATCTGCAGAATATTATCAAGTTATCCTCTGATCTGTCATGGAACTCTCACATTAACAATATCTGTTCCAAAGCTAGCAAACGCCTATATGCCTTACGTGTACTAAGACGATCTGGTGCCCCGCCAAAAGACCTAATCACAGTTTATTGCAATTCTTGAGTATGCCTGCCAAGTTAAAAGTATTGAAAAAAGCACTGGAAAACTCGAATGTCTTATCTACGAAATGCTTTTTATCTGAGATCTCAAGCCTGATTCAATTCGTACAAAAGTTTTTGTTTGACTTAACAATGGCCCTTATTGTACTAACTTTTTCTTTTGTATCTTTGTTTATGTAAATTAATCTAAAACATCTATTGTTGCCACAAATTTAAGAGCTGAATTTTTCACCAAGTAATTTCGTAACCCCTTGATAATGGAACCATGGTGGTTCCGAAACGTCGGATATTAAGCGTTATCTTTATTTTAAATAGATAATTCACAAGGGATCGGCTATTTATCGAGTTATGAGCTGAGTTGAGTTTGAGTAAAGTTTGAGTTGAGTAATCCAAAATGGCCCAAATAAAGCAGAATCCCAGTTTACAGTGACAGTGAGGGTTGTTTTTTTCTAGCATTTCTCCATCTTTGTGAACCGTCAGGCACATAGCTACCTGTAAGCCAGGTAAGCCCGGGCTTACCAGTTTTTTTGAAACCCTAGCATTTTTCTTTATCAAATTTCTTTCATTTCGTAAAATGAAGGTACAGGGCAGACACAGTGGTTTCTCGAAATCATTCTGCTGGACTTGACAGAGAGAGCAGTATTTGATGGTGAGATGGTGCGATGGAAAGCAAAGTGGGCGCATGTTAAGGATGAAGATAAACCGGCCACATTGAAGGACACGCTTTGCTGCACAAACAAAGACCAGTATCCCAATGTGACGGCCATCCTCACAATCCTGCTCACGAGGCGCGTGTCAATAGCAACGCCTGTGTGTGTTCAGTACTATGCGAAGGGTCAACAACTGTATGCAGTGCTCTACCATGCGAGCAGAAAGGCTGTCTGATCTTGCTGTTCTGCATGCTTACAGAGAGAAGAGCATCCATATAGATGAAGTCATTCAGCAGTTTTGTGTCAGAAAGCCACGCCGATGGCGATTCTTATATCTTTGAACTTGTAGCGTGATATACTATCATGTTTATACACTTTCTGAATTCTGCATCTCAAGCTAAAGCACTAACACATAGACAGTTTGCTCAGATTTTCGTATTCCGTCAATAACTCTGAATAACAATGCGTTTTTCAGTGTTAAATATACTGAAGCTACGTGTAACATCATCGCAACAGATATTAACTGGATACTACATGTAGAAGTTATTGTTTCAGTCTGACAATACTGTCAATGCTTTGCACTAGATTTGTTTATAGTCATACAATAGACTAGTTTACTACTTCGTAGCCTAACACGAGCAATGTATATACAGTTCTGTTCATATAAGTCATTAAATGGATCATATTTTTTCAATGTAATGTTCCTTCTTTGCCTTGGTCCTTGGTGAAGTCGATTGACCAGATAGTGAACTTCTGTTTAGACTTTTGGAATGGCTAGAAATGCTTCAATTAATCCATCATTGTTTTTTTTCGTCTCCATTCAGACCATAAAAAATTATTCGAAAAATTATTGGGTCAGCTAAAAAGCCTCGTAACCTGTGAATCTGGGCTTACCAGAAATAACTGGTTGGCTAAGCGCCTGACCGAAAAATGCCAGAAAGATTTACTGAAGAACCACTAATAAGTCTTTGACATTTGTGACCAAAAATTACCAAAAAATGTACCCAATTGGCTTTTTTTTCGCATTATCAGTTATAAGTCAATCGTTGCTTGTTATTTTTGAAACTTCACAATTCATCATTGATGTGCTCTTTTGATTTTAAATTATCTGGTTACTATTGAACCGTGAGTTATGGAACGGAAGAATGGAAGTGTTTTTCCCACCAAAAGTTGTGAAAGCAAGAGAATGTGCTCCACTAAATTTCTCACATTCTCTAATTTCGAGCGTTTTTGGCGTCGAGATCGAAGGAGAGGAGAGGAGTTTTTAAATCGTCTTGAGAAGTTTAGCTTCTCAATTGTTTTTAATCCGATAGGGCATGGCGACTGTTTTTATACAGCAACAGGCTTTCAACTTGGCATAGATGGGGAAAAGTGAAGACGCTCATCTTCACATACCTCGCAAATCATCATATTGATGTAAGTTTAATTCACGATTTTAATTCTTTACTGCCTTCTTATGTTTTTCAAACCAATCAGAATTAACATTGCAAAGGTAAATTTAGGCATAGCACTGTCTCCATCGCGAAAAGACAATATTTGTATCTGATTGATTGTAGTGATTGTAGCTGCCCTAACTGAACTCTATAAAACTACAACGCGTGAATGCTTTCTCCTTCCTTTCATTTTTGTCATCAAAACATCAGTCATCAACCGATAAACGCAAGAATCCCTGCAAGTTGAAATTACATGAACAATGGAAATGCCGCTTTTGATATTACAGTATACTCTACGAACGGTTTTATGGGGAAACCACTAACAACTGCATAAAGTTGTCGCATTTTTTTTGTTAAAAACTAAATGGATAGATAGGTCTATTTGTGCTGTGAACATAATCAACCTCACCTAAACCTTCGTCCACATAATAATAAATAATTATGCCTCCTTCTAGCATTCAATCATGGCTTGGCTTCGCGAACAAAGATTTGTTGGGTTGCCCACGTCGACGGCCGCAGGCACGTTCGTGACTGACCAGTCCTATGTGGGAAAGGCAGGTCCACGAGCAGAGTCTGCATTAAGCTGAAAGCTGGATACAAAAGACGTCCTCACACGAGAGGAATATCAGGTACTAGCAGACGAGAGCATACTTTAAGTAAAGCCATTATTGTTGTACAAAAATTGAGAGATTATATTAAGTAATACATTAACAGATTGCAGCAAACATCAGGAGCAGTAACGTGGCAAAATATTTCGCGGGCTTGTAGTTTGCCATTAGCTGTTTTTACGCCATGTTGGTAGACAGAATACTTAAGTTCGAGAATGTGGTGTAAACTTTATGATAATTCTTCGTTAACCAGATAAACAACTGATAAATGCGAGCTGATGTTTGCTATAACATGTAAAAGAAATTAAAGGGACCAGACACAAAGTTAATATATGAGAAAAATAAAAACGAATGAAATCTAGATGTCAGCTGATCTGTGAAGTGCTACAAAAGATCTAAGTTTCTTGATTTCACTATAGCAACGATGCAATCTATTCATTTATAGAAACAAAGCATTTAGAGCAAGAAAAATATTGGCTACTGTGGACCACAATTATCACCCCCACAGAAAGCTGGCTACTAGTAAGGATGGTAACCCTATGGTCAAGGAAGGGGACTCTGTTACTGGCCAGAATTTTTCAATTAAGAGCCCTAAACAGTGATGAAGGCGTGCATGCACACATTTTGATTGACGAAAAGGACCTTGGGAGTATTGCTCCCACAATTGATGTTGGTCAGCCTCCTTCAACCAGTGAACTGTTGATGCTGCACACGACCAGATTTGGAAAGCAATAGACATATATTCAAGTTTTTCAAACAATTTGGCAAATGTCAACTTTTTGATTCTGTTGAATTTATTGTCTACCTTTCATCACAGAAATTAATTTCGTTTTTCAAAATTCATATTTTCGTGGTTTTATCCTAATAAAACTGTACGATCTCTTTTTTCCAACGCACAAGTGTAACGGCACCGTTGCCGCCTGAATTAATTCATTTTGACCTTTTTATTTTATTTCCCGCGCTTTCCTTTGTTTTCTTTCTCACGTGATTTTCTTTAGTTTTGTGCACGCATTTTCGTTTTCTAGCCAGTTTTGATCTCGCTCGGCTCTCTATGAGCATCGTTATCTCGCTATCATTATCGTCCAATTCATCTCAGTCAATGTTACCCAAGAACTGTTGTTTTACAGCAATCGGCTACAGCTCGTAAAACCAGTTCTTTAAATCGCAGCTACACGTAAGTATTACTTAAAGTTGTTTTTTTGTGTTAACAAAACAAATATGGCGTTCAATTTGCCTTGAGTGCAAACAAAATAAAGTTGGTTCTTCTTTCAATAGTAATTTGTGTTACTTTTATCACAGTTAATAGAGACAAAAGCAACTATGTGAAATTTATACCGTGCAGCGAAACGCTATCTCAACTGTAACTTTAAGGTACAGTTAGAACGTTATTTAGTTTAAAATTTTCCCTTAGAACGAGACGTTTCGGCCTTCAAAATAAGTATTTGTCCATTGCAGAAGAGCACGGTTTACTTGCATGTGACTGATTAATGTTACATCATGTTTATATCCTAATAATATACATGAAAAAATTTCTCGATTCTGATTGGCTAAGAGCAGTGCTGTTTTAAGGAAACACAGTGCAGAAA
>JAODFW021350580.1:0-14573 GCA_027575235.2 Palythoa mutuki
GATGTTTTCTTACCCGAGCAACACATTCCTTTGCCTTTGTTTGCGGTGACCAATAAAAACAAGAGTTAATACTGCTCTTAGTTGAGTATTTCAAACAAGCAGTGTCTGGGAACAAGTTTCCAGAATATAAAAGCCTTTTTGTGATGGATCATTCAAACAAGCAACGTCTGCAAACATATTTCTAGGATATTGAAGCCTTTCTGTGATTGGTCATTCAAACAAGAAACATCTGGGAAGAGGTTTCCAGAATATAGTTCTAAGCCTTTCTGTGATTGGTCAGTTTAGGGAAAGGAATGCTTTGCTCGGGTGAGCAGCCGTTAGTGGGCTGGCGTGCTGGACTAATACTGAACGGCTGTGAAGGAGACTAAATGTCTACCTACCATGAGCTCAGCGTCTTTTATCCCCTGGCAGATGAGGCTTGATTAAAAGTACTTTGCCACTCTTAAGGGCGACTGCTACTAAACGCTCTTCTGTAGAAACATCCAGGCACTTTGCCCAGTCGTCCATAAATTCCATTTGGCCAATTTCTGTACCGTCTTCACTCCAGAGTCTCAGAGTGTGATCGAAACTTATGGAAACTACCACATCAGAAGTGGAAAGAAAAGCAGAATCCATAACAAAGTTTTGGTGACCTAGTAACGTGGCTGTCAACTGCAAAGTTGGAATCTCAAGGATGTGGACAGAAAAATCAATGCACACCAAAACCCGATCGCTATTTGAAGAAAACCTGATGTTTCTCAGCCGCACTTTGCAAGGAAGATCGATGACAATGCTTCTATCTGCTTCTGGCTTCCATAACATTACACCACCTTGTGTGCCAACAGATGCAATGTATTCACCATTGGAAGACGCAGCACAAGAACTGAAATCTTGCCGTTTACCTCTCGGCCAGAAACCTCTACTGTCAACTTCACCTGTGGTTACATCGATGACATTTAAAGACCAGTGATCACCAATTACAATGCTAGTGTTAGTAACAAAACACATGCAAAGAAAGTTCCGCACTTTCCGCTCAAAAGTTCTTTCAAGGCTTGAAAAATCTGATGTCCAGAGTTCCATCTTTCTACCAACGTCAACAAGCACGCTCTTGCCATCTGGAGAAATACAAAACCTAACAGCGCCATTAAAATGCTTTTTCCTATCTGTTATCTTGCCTGTGTTTGTGTTGTGAGTAGCAAAGGTTTGGCCAAGAAGACTAATTAATGAACTTTTATCTGCAAAAACAAGTCCCTGCGGTTCTTCGTTAAATTCGCGGGGATCGGCAGTTAAAGCTGAGGACAAGCACAGCTTGACCCTGTCCTTAATCAGCACCGTGGAATCATCAACACCAATCACACTGTAACAAGGCAAGAAAGGAGGTCCTGCATATTTGATGTAGTTGACGTCAAATGGTACGTCATCAAGTAATGGGCCAACAGTACTGTCCATATAGACACAACCTGAATCCCACCCCACCCCGAGATAAACAAACAGCCGAGCTATGTCAGATAAAAATACTTCAGTCAAAGCTTTCTTTCGCTCTGAATTAGTGTAATCAAGTTGAAAAACTCTATCTATTCTTAAAGCAGGCGAATTAATGTCTTCCTCAATGCACAACAAGAATTCACCTTTCGCAGAAAAGACATACTGGAGTTTAAAGTTAGTGTCAATGCGTAAACTCGGTATGCAGAAAATTAATTCACGGGTATTTGCTTTCCAAATGTTTAAAGTTTTGGGCGTAATCGTTGCTATGAGTTCACAACCGGTTCGTTGGATATATTTGCAACTATATACACTCTCATCATGCACAAGATCACCGCATGGCTTACATCCGCATATGTCAAGAACTAAGACCCTTGGCGAAGAGTCGCTAGTAATCAAATATCTACCACCAGAGGAAAAGGAACAGTGTAAGAAATCCGGTTGTGAAGAATTGGATTCCACGCATAAGATTAGAGGTTTCAGTTCTCCTGCCCGGCTGCATGCGCTGGCAAAGTTTCCAAACACAACAAAGCCCCCAGCTGGGGATATAGCGCATGTGCTCACACATCTATATTGCGTTTGTTTCTTCCATAATTGTCTTCCGCTGACAAGAGACCATAGATAAAGGCTTCCGTCCTGACATCCACACGCAACAAGCTTCTCTCCAGGAATCACATCATAACAAGTTATTTCTGATTCACACTGAAACCTTACCAGAACTGGATTGTGGTAAACATCTTTGTTCTGCACTTCCACAATGACGATGTCTTGGTATTTTGGCTTCTTAATCATACCCTTTACCTCCAAGGATAGCAAGGGTGATTCTACCTCATTCAAGATGTACTGGAACAATAGATTTGGGTTGTCATTGAGACTCGAGGTATGTCGCAGCAAACATCTGGATAAAGCAGCAACATTCTTAATATCGTCGTCGCAAGCAAATTCAAAACTTTCCAGAACATGCAGAAACTCTTCGATGATGGAATAGATAACTCTTGGATGGCTTAATAATTTTGCATGAATAATTTCCAGGTCACACACATACTTGTAAAAATCAGAAGTGCATTTTCCACTCTTACAGGATTTCACCAGGTGATAAGTCCCATGTTGCAGAAAATACTTGTCTGCGTCACTAAAACTGGAAGGAAGGGAATGTGCGCTTTTTACTTCATCGAAAACTCGCGCACAAATCTTTGCCAGGGATCGATGACCCGTTCCAGAATCGACCAGAAAATCATGAAAACCGTAAAGTTTTTTACTTGACAGCCAATCCGTAATCGATTTGTGAAAAACATGAATTCTTCCGTCTGGCATTGGCAACAGTTTTGATATCAGTCCAACAGCTTGGCTAATTGTCTTCTGTGCTTTACTCGAATTTGGCTTCATTCCTAACAGCTCCACAGCAACAGATACAGGTAATGGCTCCTTAGCTGCAACTAGACCGGCAAGAAAACTTCTGAACTTCTCGTCTGGAACTTTAAGTCTATCCTTGAGTTGCTGGAACTGTTGCTCATATACTGATGCGATCCCTTTCGGAAACAATTGCTTAACATGAGTTTGTCCAAGACGTCCTGCAACTGTTTCTTGTGAAATATGATCAATGAAATAATAAGCGTACAACATAAGGCCTTCAGATTTGTCTCTTACGGTTGCAACGATCTGCTCTAGTTCTGATTGAATGACATACGGTGGCAGTTCTTCCTTTAAATAGACTTCAATATCACGTAGGTTATCGTCATCCTCTGCACTTAGAACAAGTGGCTTGAGATGCCGAAGTTTTGCAGTGGTTTGTTTATCGGGCCGAGAGGTGATAAGAACTTTAAGCCACGGAGGCAACTTTGGGAAATGTTCTGAAATCACACTTAGAAGCTCATTCTCTCCTTCGTATTCACATTCATCAAGCGCATCAATTGCAAAAAGCAGCTTCTTTCCGGGATCCTGGACATGAGCGAGGGGGTTTTGGAAGAGTTCTGTGAAAAGTTCCTCGAGATTCAAAGCCGCAAGGTCCAACTCAGGCCCACCTGCAAGTTGATCCATCAAGGCATCTTTGTATTCAGGCAAAATCGAGCATAAACTACTGGCAAACGATTGGAGCATTACTTTTGGGCTTCGTCTCTTTGCATTGTTATATCTGCAAAAGTGAGCACCAGCAAGAGCACCATCTGCCATTTTTAGCTGACAAGCACGAGCACAAAAGACAGTTTTACCCATTCCAGCATTTCCAGTTACAATTAGAACCCGAGAATCAGATTCTTCATCGTTAAACCAAGCATCAACTTTGTTAAACAACCATTCTCTAGTTCCTCTATGGCACCTTTTCGCATGCTGATCAACATCTCCTTTGAAATCCATTTTCGTCAACTTCTGAAGGACAAAGCTTTTGTCGACATTAGTTGACAAGGAGGTCAGCTTCTCCATTATTTCACCCATATCTTTTTTCAAAGCTTTAAACATTTCCTTTGTTGACTCATCTTCTGCCTGCCACTCCTTTAGCAGCTGCTGATACCATTCTTCATCTAAAGGACATGTTTTCTTCGAGTCGATGGCAGCTTTATCTACGCCAAGATCGACGAGAGCGTCGCCAATATCCTTCCAGTAGTCCTCAAAAGTGGTATCTATCATGCCACTTGAAAAACTATGAATTACCTAAAATAACAGAAAATCTATGAATTAACTACAGGAATTGACAAACTATGAATCATATAAAGGGAGAGAAAAACTATGAATTACCTACAGGAAGTGAAAAAATTATGAATTATCTAAAAGAAGATGAGCAAAGACAGTTTACGAAATGAAAAAGAAAATATAAAAGGGTTGTCATTCTACGATAGTGTAAAATATTTGATTAAACGTCCAGATGTCATTGACTTTAGCAATCGACAAACACTTGTACATTGAATTCTGGAAAACTCCCATCACAACTTAGATCTCTCCACTTAGTCATCTCCTTAAAGGAGAACTAGAGCTCTACTTTTTGCGATCTATTCGTGTATTAATGTTCCTAGTGAGTAGTGATAGCCCCCCTTCCCTCCTCCCCCCACTGGCAAAACAGGAATGTGAAACATCCATAAATTAGCACCTTGTATTGTGACGTCATTTAATGGTTTTGTAATTAGCACCTCTAATGGAGGTAATTAGCACCTCTAATGTGGAAAAAGAGGAATGTATCGGTTTTATATAGACGGGACATGTTAGCGTTCGATACAATACTTCATAATGTTTGGGGTTTCAAGCTTCAAAGTTTTACAAGCTACGTTTGTGAGTCGGTGTGCCTTACAGGTGTGTAAAACAATAGACAAACTTTATGCAAATCGTTGCTGCGGATGTAAGGTTTCACCAAAGAACCAAGACTGTCTTATGATGACAAAGGTTGAGATAATGGAAATGTATTTCAGCGAATCAATTGAATGCTTTGACTTTAATTCAGTTGCTAATGATCTACAAAGTTGTGTTAATGTACTCATTCCTCAAAGGATGGACCAATGGTTATTTTTTTGTCAGTGGTTTAATGATCCTCGCAACAATGACAAAATGAAAGAAAGAATTAAAGCAGCTGTTAAAGATATGATGATATCAGCATTATAAAGACATGAAAACCCCACCCCTTCTGAAAAGGTTTATAAACTGATTTTTGAACTAGTTCACCGACCAGTCTCGGGAAAAAGACAAGTGAGTCAAGTCCTCTCTCAACTGAAACATGACTTGTTTATTTGATAACGGTAGTGCAAATCAGCAAGTATTGGAGCAAGCGATGTACAATGCTTATGTGAAGGCTGTCAGAAAACCCCTTTATGAAGTGATACGCCAAGAATGCATCGGATGTCAAATTGACCACCCAAGTCAAAAACAACATGATGTATGCCTTGCTTTGTCCTTTGATGAGCAAGTGGACTATTTTCTTGAGGAAGCTGTAAAGAGGGTTGATGAAATGCAGGTGGCACATGAATGGATAACTGAGATAGAAACTCTGTTTCCTGCACAAGATATCTCCCACATTCTTTTGCAAGAGATCAGATGGGACTTCGGAGATTTGAACAGTCAAGACTGGCTTGGCCGACTTGGTTCGCTTGTCAAAAAACAAGAGCAGGACTCTTATTGAATGTAATTAAATTTGATATTGATAAAACAAAATAAAAGATAAGGAAACGCTGAAACTGTTTCAGCTTATTGTTTGCTATAGTAGAATGAAGATCTATCAAACCGTTTTAAGGTTTGTTGCAAATCAGCTGCAACTTCCACCTTTGGCGCTGATCCCAACAACCTGTCCCCTTGAATTTCTTTTTTTTGTTCACAACGAACTAGTCTCAGACGAAGGAATGAACTGGGGGCGACTACTGTATTTTCTTCGGTATGCCGAAGAGCTACATATTTCTGAAGATGAATGGGAGGATGAACTGTTTGAGTTTCTACGTAAACATCACCCGAATTATTTTTCACTTGGCACCTTAATAATTGTCAGTTTATGGTTTTATGTTCTGCATCATTTATAAGAAGTCGACATCCTAACTGTCACTTCATTCTGTAGTGAACTCTGCATGAGCAGGATGCCTTCTTGTTGTGCTCCAGAACTTCCGACATTTAATCTAGAAAACGTTTTTAGACGACTACGTTGCATTTCGTCTTGCTGCGGTGGCAGAGTGATTATACAGGCATCAGAACTTGATGGAAAGGGGGATAAACCAATATCTCCGACAAAAGTATTACAATCTCGAACAGGAGGGAAGTCTTGGTGGCGTCGATGCTCTTTATCGTGCTGTAAAAGAAGATCGGCAACATAGAGTATCCAAGAAACAAATTCAAGAATGGCTGAAGACACAAGATACTTACACTTTACACAAACCAGTTCGTAAAAAGTATCCTAGAAACAGAGTAATAGTTGGTGGTATCGACGATCAATGGCAAGCTGATCTTGTTGATCTTCAGTCTTTAAGCAAGTACAATAACGGATACAATTACTTGTTAACTTGCATTGATATCTTTTCCAAGTTCGCTTGGGCTGTGCCATTGAAATCGAAAACCGGAAAAGAACTGTCGATGGCATTTAAGACTATTCTAAAGAATGGTAGAAAGCCCTTTTATCTTCAGACTGATGAGGGCAAAGAATTTCTCAACAAGTACTTTCAAACTTTATTGAAGGAAGAAGACATTACTTTTTTTACCACTCACAACGAAACTAAAGCAAGTGTTGTGGAAAGATTCAATCGTACGTTGAAGACCAAAATGTGGCGTTACTTCTCATGGAAAAACACGTTGAAATACATCCACATCCTTCCCTTGTTACTGAAGAGCTACAACAACTCCTTTCACAGAAGCATTAAGACCAAGCCCGTCCTAGTCACAAAAGCTAACGAGAAGGCTGTGTGGGAGACGCTTTACGGGAAAACACCTAAAATCAAAGTAGTTTTCAAATTCAAAGTGGGAGACCAAGTGCGAATAAGTAAAATGAAGAGGGTATTTGAAAAAGGTTATCTTCCTGGCTGGACAGAAGAAATTTTTACCATCTTCAAACAAATACATAGAAATCCACCTGTTTATCGACTAAAAGACTACAACGGTGAAACACTTGAAGGCACGTTTTATGAGTCAGAACTTCAGGAAGTCAAGAAAACAGATGATGTCTACAAAATAGAGAAAATGATTAAACAAAGAAAGCGCCGTGGCCAAACAGAATACCTGGTCAAATGGATGGGCTATCCTGATTCAATGAACAGTTGGGTGGCAGAAAAAGATTTATTGGATATGTAAAACAAAACACTTGTAATTCTATTTTCTTGCAAAATATAGAACTCTTCAAAGCTAATAAATTGGAATGTGGTGAATTAAAATAGTTCATTTGATGTTTAATGTTAAAGATGGAGGGTCAATTTTACCTCACACTTCCAAGTAACTCATCTATGCCATTTTACCCAAATAATACGTTAGCAAATTTTACTGGGAATCTGTCGCCACCTCTAGATCTGAGTGGTGACTGGGTGGTCGCCCTCAGTGAAATCCAGTATCCCCATACGTGGAACAATGTTCGTCCACATAATAATGTGTTTTACACTCGACGGAATGGGGGTATACCCAATAGTGTTTCCATTCCTGCTGGTTATTATAAATCAGTACGACAAATCCTTAAGGCCATGATATGGATGCTATGGATCCAACTACAAAGAGAGATTTGGCTTTGACTTACAATAGTATCACAAGACACGTTACAGTAGATGTGAAGAACAACCTTGAAATTTTGCTGGGGGATGGACTAGCGCCTTTACTAGGATTTGAAAATGAAACATCAATCAAAAAGAAGAGCGAGAGTCCGCGTGTTGCAAACCTGGCTGGAGGGTTTCATTCTCTTTACGTATACGCTGATGTAGTGGAGGCCCAAGCAGTTGGAGACGCCAGAGTTCCTCTTCTTCGTATCGTTAACATCGAAGGAAAGGATGGAGAAATAATAACAAAGACATTTCAGAACCCATTCTATTTACCAGTGAGCAGAAGGTACATAGAGCGTATCACCTGTAATATAAAGGACGACACAAACCAGCTGGTGCCATTTGAGAGTGGGAAGTTGATCGTGATACTTCACTTTAAGAGAAGCAAGCCGTTCTACTTGTAGAAACATGCGTAAACAATTTCATCCTAATACGGAGTTGTACAGACATCATTTCAAAACTCAATACGGTGGCAATATCTTACCTGGTTTTAGAGGTGCTGCTAATCAACGCGGTTATGGATTGGGTTCCATGTTTAGCAGTCTTTTTCGATCCTTTGTTCCTCTTCTGAAATCTGGAGCGAAAACAGTTGGAAGAAAAGCATTTAACACTGGTATTAGAGTAGCTCAGGATGTTTTAGCTGGAAAGAACCTTCGTTCTGCAGCAATCGAACGATCAAAAGAAGCCGGTCGAGAGTTAAAGAGTCAAGCCTTGAATGCCGCGAAAAGTTTAGTCACTCCTCAATCAGGAAAAGGTGTGAAAAGGAAATCAGCGGCTGCCGCTCGCAACACCAAAAGAACAAAGACTGGAAAAGCTATAAAACGTCGTTCAACATCCAAACAAGTCAGTCACCCTTCAGCCAAGCGAGTGAAACGATCTAAAACGTCAAGACAAGAAGTAGTTGGATTTCCCCTTCTTAAGAAGAAAGGGAAAAAATAAGAACATGTCATTCATACACAGCGAGTCTCCGGAATACATGAGCAATAGTTTAAATTTATTTACTGTACCTGCCACACAAACCTCTGAAGAACACGGTAGATGGCAAGATGTTCATCCGGTGTCCAGTATCACGGACAGTGGTCCTATCGAATTCGTCATTGACGGTAGCTCCGAATATCTTGATTTGGCAAGATCTTGGATTTATGTGAAAGCAAAAGTGGTGGCTGCCAATGGTTCAGTAGTGTCAGACAAGAAATTAGCCCCGGTCAACCTCTTTCTTCACTCTTTGTTCAGTCAAGTAGACGTAACGTTGGGAGGGAAGCTTGTTTCGTCTGGATCCAAAACGTACCCGTACAGAGCCATGTTGGGGACCCTGCTGAACTACGGAAACGGTGCTAAAACCACGCGTTTGACTAGCGAACTGTTTTACAAAGACACTCCAGGTGCAATGGATGAAACTGACCCGGCAAAAGCCATCGTCGACGGTGGAAATGCTGGTCTTGTCAGTCGTTATAAACACTCAAACAACAGCAACAGCATAGAACTTACAGGACCAATACATGCAGATTTGTTTTTCCAGGGTCGATACATCCTTGATATGGTAGAACTCAAACTAAAGTTCACGAGATCAGACGCCGCATTCTGTTTGATGTCGGGCGAAACCAACCCGAACTATAAAGAGGTTATAGAAGATTCAGTCTTGTTCATACGCAAGGTAAAACCAAATCCGTCAGTTGCTTTAGCTCTAGTTGAAAAATTGAAAACAACGCCAGCAAAGTACCCAGTTCGAAGAACAGAAGTTAAGGTCTTCAGTGTCGCTAACGGAAGCTTTGATATACCTAAAGACAATGTTTTCAACGGGCAAATACCGGATCGTCTGGTTATTGCCATGGTGGACAGCGATGCGTACAATGGGTCTTATACTAAATCCCCGTACAACTTCAAACACAACAACCTACGTTACCTTGGCGTGTTTGCCGATGGAAACCAAGTGCCACAGAAACCCTTGCAGTTGAAGTT
Source organism: Palythoa mutuki (assembly GCA_027575235.2). NCBI lineage: Eukaryota > Metazoa > Cnidaria > Anthozoa > Zoantharia > Sphenopidae > Palythoa > Palythoa mutuki. The sequence continues at coordinate 9,618 of JAODFW021350580.1, forward strand.
CAGTGAAGCAGGAGGTCAGGGCTTCATTATGGGGTACCAGTCTCTTTTCACCGGCTCAGGAATTATGTACGGTGACCATGGGAATCAAATCTCACGTGAAGATTATGCTAAGGGTTACACGCTCTACTGCTTCAATCTCACCCCCGATCTCTCCAGCGGTGAAAACTTCAATCTTATAAAACAAGGAAACCTGCGAATCGAAATTCAGTTTGCAAGTCCACTGCAACAACCTGTCAACCTCATCGTGTATGCTGAATTTGATTCAGTGCTTGAAATTGACCGCTCGAGGAACGTTCTTTTCGATTACGCTGCTTGACCATGAACACATTGCAGCTGAAGGAAGCCGTGGAACAAGACAAGAGAGCACAACAACAGTTTCGGGGTGTGTTTCCTTCAGACCTCTTACCCGAAGAAGTGACTGAATATCCAAGCGTTTACATCGCTAATGTCGATCCATCCAGTAAAGCAGGAAGTCATTGGGTGGCATTTTATTTTACCAAAGACAAGAAAGGAGAATTTTTTTATTCTTATGGACAGTCGCCAGAGCTATACACTGTAACTTTTAAAGAATTTGTGCGAGATAATTCTCAAGAGTGGACTTATAATAGAAAGGAGTTACAAAGCTTTAACTCCAGCGTGTGTGGACAATATTGTGTGTTTTTTGCAATACTTAGATGTAGAGGAAATAATATGGAGGCGATAGTTCGCCATTTTTCTAAACAAAGGCAATTAAACGATGAGTTTGTGAACAAGTACTTTCCGTTTTCAAATAAAAATGCAACCAAAAACAACCAAGTATCGTTCCCATATATATACTCGCAATTAAACACAACAAAAGGTTCCATGTCAATCAGTTTTATTGTTATTCTATCGCCCCAAATTTTTCAGTAGTGCTTACAATAAAATTCAAGGAAACTAAACATCAATGTTTGTCATTATCTTATTAATATGAAATCCATCTGCCTCGGCTTGGGCGAGAGATAACAGTTTTTCTTCGTTTTGGAGTTCTCTGTGATCCAGTTGGAGCTTTTGGTGATGGAGTTGGAAGTAATCTCACAGGGTCCTCGTCACCTCTATCTAATCTTGATTTATATTCTTTCATCACGTCTTTTCGCTGATCATTTCCTATCCAGTCGTGCGGTGTGTTCATTTTTGCCAAACCTCGCGCAAAGAACTGCCAACCGTTGGGATCAAAACTTTTTCTTCCCTTCACCGCATCACGAACAAGATCAGCAATGTGGGTGGACGGAATGATTTTTCCGTGATACACCAACTCTCCGCGGTCATTCCAATACATAATGTCTTTGTTTTTCTTCATCTTATTTAAAATGAGCCTTGCTCGGCTGCGTGTTGTCTTTGGTACTGTGTCCATCACTTCCTGGTGGATTTCGTCAAACAAATCATCTCTCGGACTCTCATCTTGATCGTCTTCTGCGCTCTCTTTGGAAATGTTCTCCACTTTAATTTGGAGCGGCTGTTCTTTCCTCTGGTCATAAAAGTTTAAATACCTCTGCAACGTTTGCTGGTACTGTTGAAGTTTTATATCATCAGAAAGTTCTTTATTTCGTAATATTTTATCCATATCACTATCTAATGACGATAGATTTTGCGTTAGTGGAGAGGTTTGTAGATTTTGTTGATGTTGCATGTTTGATATGAAATTTTCTGGGACAACAACCATCCGTTTTGCATGAAGCATGGCTAGATAAGACTCGCTAAAGCAGTCAACACAGGTGGTAGCAGTACACTTAGGAAACTTCCTCCGTGTTGAACTATGACCTTTTTCTTCTTGTGAAGGGGAATTTTCTTGTCTGCAAGTTTAACGAGAGTGTTCTTATGGCGCAAGAGCTTCAGTCTCTGATTCGAAGATACAGGTACAGTCTCTTTAAGAACATTCAAAATGCACTCGGATAAGGCCTTCAAAAGACCGGTGTCTGCTGTAGCTAAGATGGCTTTTCTTTGTTTTGCGTTGCACTTGCTGAGAACCCTGAGAAAGTCGATGTTGTTCTTTACCGTTCGAGACATTATCCACAATGAACATTCACTTGTGTTTCAGCTACTTTTATAATTGCGTCTCACGTAGGCGTACTGTTTTTCTCCGGGGAAGATATTGGTACGCAAACGAAATTCCTCGGGCGTCGTGGCTCGAACGTCAATCAGTAAATAACTGTATGGCAGTTTAGTTGCATCGCTGAAAGCTTCCATAAGAAACTTGTTCTCTCCTGGGTACATCTGCTTGGCAAGATTAACTATTTGAGAACGATCTCGCGGAGAATTAAAAATAACGTAATAGTTGGTGTTTATATGTACGGTTCTCATCTCTTTTCCTTGATAGAACAGATTATGTAAAATGAAGATTATTGATAGATTGAAATGACGGCCTTTGGTAAAAAGTACTAACTGACATTAACTTGTCATCAGCCAACGAACACATCAAGTCATCCAGGATCAACAGATTGCGCTGGTTGGGGTTAAACATATCTAGAATATCGTTTGGTAGACCTTCGACAAATTTTAAGTTCGGAAGTTCTTGTTTCATTTCCTCAAACATTGGTTGATATGCACCGTAACAATAAACAATGTTTTCAGGTACTCCATCTATCATTTCCTCTCCTAGGCTAAGTCATCGCCTTACGAAACTACTTTTGCCTGAATTTGACGGTCCTATAATTAATGAGAGCAGAAAAATTGTGCTTCCACCGCGAGTCCATGATGAAAAATGAGAAGGTATAAACATTCCTTCAACTTTTGTACAATTCAAAATGTGAGCCATTCTTTCAGAGGAGTCAGTTTACTATTTTGTTTTTCATTGACACGGTGGAAGTGCACTTTTGGTTGAAGCTTTGCTTCCTGCAACCAAACCTTTCTCTCTTCCGAGGAAAGGTCATGTACATCTGCAAGATGATTTGAAAGTTTTACAAGGTACTTTGCACCACAGTTAGGAATGGGGCAATCCCGAAGAACACGTTTTGACATGTTTCCGATAGGATAACACAGTTAAAAATAAGAATTTGAACAGAGGTTTTATGTTTTATGCGTTTAAATCTAAAGGACACAAGGGACAATAAGGACGAACAGGACAGTAGGGACAAATTAAAAGAGACATCTTTTCTTTACGGAAGAAAAAAGCCGGAGGGCGGGGAGTTATCATACCACGAAAAGACACCATTCTCTTAAATAACATGGTTTATTAAGTGTATTTCAAAAAACGTACACTATGTTGAAATCTACTCGTTTCTATTTGCACAACTAATATCCATAAGGAAGAGTTTTATAATCATCTACAATTACACGCTTTGTATAAACAACACGATAGTCTTTATCTTGTGCTCGTGACAAGATGCTCTTGGTGTAAGTGTCTCGTACAATTTTGCAAGGATCGTTCACTGTAATAACATCAGGTCCGATACCACGAACCATATTTTTCATTGTGTGAAAGTTAATTTTCAACGAGTTTCTGTAGTTCAGTGTTATTCCTCTGACTTTGCAGCACGTCGAACCATCGTTTAGTTCATACGCGTAATTTTTAGGTCCCCCCAGACACAAAAGTTGTGATGTACCGGCCGGGAGGGAGTTCGTCTGTCAGTTCTCCTAAGTAGTCTCCGAGAGGTGGTTCCCATTCGCCCTCTTTCACTGTGTAAATTATGGAGTCTGTATCGTAGTAACAAACTCTTTCTCCAAGCATTTCTAAAACAGAATATAGTTTTAGTCGAGCGTGAGCTGTTGTGAATGCCGCAACCACGACGTTAGTTGTGGGATGAAGCGGAATGAAATCCTCACGATGACTGTATTGCACTTCCAACATTTCATCATTGACGATGGCAACATTGCTAACATCAACTGCGTCGCTTGTCAACAGGTCAAAGTACATTGTAGGATCTGTGATGTACTCAACCTTTTTCTTATTAGTCTTCATTCCAAATCTTCCCCACATGCTGAGGATATAAATTAAAGTCTAGTTAGAAATATTGATTTAAAGTGTAATCGATTGCGTTAAGAATATATAAATTAGTATTTATTTGACATTTACCTATTAAGCATAAGCTTTGCCAAGCTACGCAGACCGGGGTTTTTCTCTATGTTTTCGTAGTCAAGTTGAATTCCCTCATGATTCATATAATCTGCAATGTAGCGCATTCTGTCATCTTCAGTACGCACCCACTCTGGAAAACCACTGGCTTCTTGCTTCAGTTTGAGGAAACAATCAATATAACCGCGGAACAATTCGTTAGATTTCTCTGGAAAGTGCCACACCTCATGCATTTTTGTTATCCTGTAACCCAACTCAACGGCTTTCTTTAGCTCTTCTGTTACCCATGTGCCCTCAAGCGTGCGTTCTGCATCTGTGTGGTGGCGTGGTTCTTGTTGTAAGGTTTCGACACATTTTCCACACAGTGGAAACATTAGTTTGCCGTTGCTTTTGTAGGGCAAAATCGGGTGGAACAAACCGCGGGGAGAGAGAACTTTACACTTTACCAGTCCAAAGTAATTTTCCAAGGGTTGAAACTGGTCGGTGATAATCACAGGATGTCCCAGTGGGTAATGCTGAGTCTTGTTCGTCCACGGATACAGGGAGGTAAAATCCACATACTTGATTTTCGCCTCGGGACCCGGCAGCCTCGCAATAGAGCGTGCTGGCGTTTGTTCTACCACCAAAGAATGCATCCCGTGGTTCAAGGGGGTCAGAAACTGTGTGATTTTCAAAAAAGCTCTTCATATCAGGGTTTTCTTGTAATTGTCGCTGAAGATCACATTCCCACATTTCATGTACAGTGTACCCCATACTTTGACGATACCGTTTGCGCTCTTGGGTCTTGTCAAACAGTTCTTGCATGGTTGAATCGTTGGGGGGGTTGACAGTTTCACGTGCGTAGCACTTCATACATCCATGAAAAATGCAACCTTAAAACACAATACCCTAATTAGTGCAATAGATTCATATTTTCAATGGAGGGG
>JAODFW021351592.1:0-22829 GCA_027575235.2 Palythoa mutuki
CGAAAAATTAAGAACAATGAGGCTCAGAAAAAATTACTGGTTCTTATAAAAAAAAGGGTGTATATCAAGTTCAGCAAAAAACGTTTTGCATCTTGTTGACCCTTACTGCCCTAGTTATTCATCTGCTTCAGTACGTACATTTAACTTTCAACTTAGAATGGTGTTTTGTTTTTCAAAACACAGTGGCATTGTTTGAACATTAAAACATAACTAAATTCGTATATATATTTAAAAAATACATACATATAACTAAGGCGATGTTAATAGGTTTTTAACAGGAAGTGGTCGTTGGTAAATCCTCATTAAACTTGAACTAATAATTTCAATTTTGAAAAATTGTTCTAATTTTGGATAGCTGATTTTTTAAAAGGATACTTTGTGGTTAGACTGTGATGTTCCATAAAAACAGGTCTCGGAATAGCTTCCTATAACTGATCACTATTATATTTGATTTTATCACTGATTATACAATTTACAGTTTGTTATTTTTGGGCTTTAATTTTACATAAAGAAACTCAAAGAGTGTCACTAAAACTGCTTCTGAAACCCGATGGCTCCTAATTCTGCAACCTGCACTAGTGGTTGCCGCATGATAGCCGAAGGAGCATTGACTAAAACATCTACAAAAGTAGTACTTTGTTTGGCCAAAACTGTTATGTCCGTTTTCATGGAACCGCAACGGTGTTTGCACTTGTTGGGTATAGTTTAAAGCCAACCAAACTTTGGCGCAACAAGTCCCAACCTTTTTAATTCTATTGTTCTGTGACAGTGGCGTAATAATGTTACGCCTAGTTGCAAGGAACTCACAACACATTGATCTCGTGCAAACGTCTGCGCACGCGCTTTGCTGATTTATTGTACCAGAATGAATAGCTTCTTCAGACGCAACAATTGCCAACAGCTAACAATGTTGGGACTGCATGGGCCTTTGCTGGGTAATGGAAAGCATATGCAAAAAAACATAATCTTGTGCCTAACATTCCTGTGTTGAATAACGTGATATTTAAGTTTGGGTACTTCAAAGCGATCAGACTTGACGCGCCCTCTAATTTAGTATATCACCAGTGATCAATTGGATTAAGTATATACACCTCCCACATCCTAATCTGCAAGTGTTGGATGAAACTCTTAAAGGCTCTCGATATTTAAAACATAAGCTCAGTTTAGCGGCTTGAGCACAAGTGCAGCATAACACCGGCGCTAAGAAAGCTTTAATCGGCTAGAAAAGAGGTGAGTGTTTTTCTGATAATCCCATTTCAGTATTTTTGTTTGAGACCAGTTTTAACCTCGATAATTGTAAGTAAATGGAAATGGTATTCTCTCTGTGTCAGATATTTGTTCCTGGACGTGTTTTTGCTTAGGATCCGAAGTCAGAGTTACCTTTACAGCTTTTAGATTGTAACTCAGTCACAATGAAGGTCCATAAGTCTGTACAAGTTAGGGTGGGGGTTAGTATACGAGTCAAAATGGCTATAACTCCACAGACAAATGTGAAACAAAATTATGTCATCATTTCAAGAAGACTTAGAAATAGGTATACTGAAGTTGATTGCCTGCAAAAGTTTAAAAAACTGTGGTTACATTTTCCGCTAATATATATTCGTTGTTCCTGTAAATCTATATCCTCGGAAAACGAGATACTTTTTATGCTTATCGTTTAAAAAAAAAAAAACAGAGTGAATTTTTGTAAAAAATAAATGCACTTTATATAATTACAAGATCATTTTATTACAGGAACAATAGCAATTGTCTCAATCGTCAGCAGTTCTATCCATATAGTTCTATCTATAGTTGTGTCTAAATGATTTTCCTGATTGCCAGCTGTTCGATTCTATCCATAGGTCTACCTATAGTTGTTTTTACACAATCTTTCGGATCGCCAGAATCGTTTGCAAAATTTGTGGCCGGATTGGAACGATGGGGTCGAATATATGAAAACCAGGTTTAAGTTACTTCCTTGAACTATAGGTCTACCTATAGCTGTTTTTACACAATCTTTCGGATCGCATCGCCAGAATCGTTTGCAAAACTTGTGGCCGGATTGCAACGATGGGGTCGAATATATGAAAACCAGGTTTAAGTTACTTCCTTGAACTATAGGTCTACCTATAGTTGTTTTTACACAATCTTTCGGATCGCATCGCCAGAATCGTTTGCAAACTTGTGGCCGGATTGCAACGATGGGGTCGATTATATGAAAACCAGGTTTAAGTTACTTCCTTGAAGATTAAAGGCTAACATTTTGTTATATAACTCGTGTAACATACTGTATTAATAATATAATATTAATGTTAATAAGAGTAATAGAATTGCTTAGGCAATAAGACCAGTGAAGCTACGAAAACTAAAAGGTTACAGGTGTTTCATTATTGTTCTTAATGCGTTTGGGTCTTTAAAGAAGTTAAAGGTATGAAAAGTTTGAATAAGAAGTGTTTAAGAATAACGACATAACTAGTAATGGCCATGAGGTTATGGAAGTGCTGCCAAATCATCCATTCATGCACTTTCAACAACTAATCGATTGATCATTTGAGAATTCAACATGATTATGGCTGATAAATCAAACCTACGAGGCTGAGAGCCAGGTTCTCTGATGAATACTTCCACAAGCAGTTCAATGTTTTATATTTGCCATAGCTCTATGTTAACTACTTTAATACTTTTTCGTCTTTCCTCTATAAAAATCCTCAACACACTGGACACCGCACAAAGCTACTAGAAAGCTCGACCAACACAGCTTCGTGGCAGTAGAATTACACCAAGATTCCATGAACGACCCCGTTCGGGCTGGGGGATTCGGACAGTTTCTAGTAAAGATAATTAAACGGACACAAATTTTAGTGAGAAAGGTGTAGTGTCGCTTTAGCTCGGAAGCAATTAGTTTAGAGACTGTCCTAATACCTAAAATATGTTACGTCACTCTGAGCCCTGTTTGATATTTTTCCTGTTGCCTTTGGTCTCAAGGCAATTTGTGGTCGCGTGTGCTCACAAAAAATTGGCCTTCTTCCAGGCACTGAAACTTTTCAATTTACACTTTTCATAAAAGCTTCGAGTAAGAGTTTATCCTTTTCTTGTGAATTTGTTTTTAATTATAAGCTTCTTTGCACTCTTCTTTGCACTCATTTTTTAGTTTAATCGGATTACAACTGAAAAGCAATTATAACAAATCAGTGTAAAAGGAAACTAAAGTAAAGTTATAAGACCTGTTCTCGTTAATATCTTGTGTCAAATTTATACTGATGAAAATCAAAAATATATTCAGAATAGATTGAGGAATCTCGTTACATATTTTCAAATGCTACGATTTGCGTCATGTGAACAGCAGTTTACAGTCAAGAATGTATTATAATGATCTGTAAATCTAGAAGCAATATCAATTAATATATCATAGAAAACAACAACGAAACGTTTTATATACAAAAATTATAACAGTTTTTTGAATTGACAACTACAATTAACAGCATATGATATCCTGGTATTGTAAAAGCCGGTATTTATTTCAAAATGGCTGCAAATAGAGACAATTTTGAAGTTAATATAATGTTGTCATATTTAGTGGTCCCATATTTTGCAAATTTCCGGAAATTGTATCACGTACGCTTGCAGTTAAGGACTGCTTGAATACCAGAAATGACTCTGTTAAAGTCAAAATGACATTTATTTGGGTGGTCTCACTGGTACTGTTACTAACTAGTATTACTCGGAGATCATCTGCTGTTTGTGGACTACTTGTTGTATTTTTGAAGAACATTACAAAATAATTGTGCCGGAGGCATAGAATGCCAACATTTCAAATCATTAAGGTGTATAAATTCCACTATTTCCAAACTTTAAGCAAACTTTGGATCTAGTTTTGGCTGATATTTATGTGTTGTTATATCTAATTCTGTTTGATCATATTGACATAACTTACACCACGGTTTATTGCGTATTGGTATTCATATCTACTTATAGTAGTGCTTACTAGGCAACACGGGAATTTAAACAACACTTAATGAATCAAAAAACATCACTACTAACCTGAAGTCTTAATTTAGTCCGGTCAATCTTGTGAGATTTTTGCCGAACTCTTCATTAATTTCGGTGATAAATTTAGTTGCAATTAAGTATGCCTCGAGACATTGTGTGGCTTTGTATTATAACTGACAGCCCTTCTATTTCTCCGTAGACAGACTGACGGGAGTAATAGATGTATCCCTTGATCTGGTATGCTGATATGATGAGACAGATTAAGGGGTTAACTTGAAACGGGTTTTGTGGCTGTTAATAAAGAACCTTTGACAACATGTACTATTCTTTTTATAAAAAAAGATATTATCAAATTGTTTGCAACCTCGATCACAATTAGCTAGAAATACTTTAGTTTATATACAAACATGAATTGTTATGTCTTAGTATTAGCTTTAATTACCGAAGGATAGATTGAAGCCCCACAACATATAACGACCACGCCCACAATTTTTAGACATCACGCATATACAAGCAATCTTCAGCTCTTAATGCTGTTAAAAGATTGCTACACTAATTTGGCCGTTTATAACGTTTATTTCAAAATCGGATTAACAAATATAAACATAAATGAAAATATTGGTTTTCAAAGGGTTTATTTAAAGATTACCGAAAGAGTTTGTGCAAACACTCCAGTGAAGGTCAAAATATACGGTTCATTGTTATTTTCTAGAAGTCTGGTTAGTATTAAACAAGATGTATTGTATATTTAAAAGTTTATAATTTCTAGCCTTCCGTGCATTCTTAGAGTATAAAAGGGCAAAAACCACGAGTCTTTTTCTAAGCAAGAGGCGTGCTTAGTTTATCAATGGAGTCAGCCACCGTAACGGAATTCATTGTCAAAATTAGAAATGTTGCAAAAGTATTGATCTACCCCCCGTTGTTACAGATAGTGTTATTGTTCAAATTCATAGCGTGGTTTTTACTGCTAACTATTTCTCACGACATTGACAATAGCTCTTTTAACCTCTTCCTAGAGGGCCGAAAAGGGAATTTTTTTTCCCTTTGTTTGGAAAACTTTTACGTAAATTGTTCTAACATTCCTGTTAAGCTATAGGAAGTGAATCAGTCCAGTTGTGTACCGAAACCCAAATGACAAACTGAAGAATTCAAGACTTGCCCATCTATTTTTGAACTGGAATTCCAGCACGGATAAAAAGATTGTATATCCAAACTCAAAACAAGAAAAAGAGTGCGGTCATACTAAATTTTGTTACTAGCAATAACAGGTAAGGGCTATTGAGAGCTTATGACGTAGATTACAAGCTTTTACGGTAGGTATATGTTTTTGACAATAAGTACTTGAAATGGAGACCAGAGTACTGCTGTCAAAATTGTTCACTTCACTGTAAGAACGGTCTTCTGTTTTCTGGTGCAAGCTAACTTCAATTTTCACTGTGAGATTCCTAGATTAAACTAAAACCACGTTGAAAGCTGTGACGAAATTCGAGCTTAAAACCTTCACGATATATACTGCGACGCTTTGCATAAATTGTTTGTATTTAAACTTTTTTTAGTCATTACTTTTTTTTATTTTTCAAACAAAATATCTAATCCAATAGTTATGAGTTTAATCAGAAATGACATGATATTTTAGATGATATGTGTAATCACAAGCCGGCAAAAAATTCAGAACCGGAACCACTTAAGCACTTTGGTTAGAAGGAACTCTTTAAACTTTAAACTGCTCACCCAAAATAAAAGAAAAATATTTTCTTTTCGCTAGTCAGCAAAAAAAAAGATAGAAAAGTTATGTTTCACCTAGCCATCACTTTTATTCACTAGGCTAGCACGTACTGGTGAAGTTTGCATCATTATAACAAATACTGAAGTATGAATAACTATGCTCTTTTTAATCATTTATTGTAATTGCCTTTTACTGGAGGAAAAAAACATGAGTAATAATGAATATAACCTGAAGTTAATTGGAGTCATTTTTACATTAATTTTTTTGGCGGTCTCTATAAAAACTAATTCTATCGTATTTGTATGTTGCCTTTTTTATATTTCCTTGTAATTCCAAAAGAAAGAAAACTGCCGAAACTATTTTCCTGTAAAAATGTTTGATTAAACTTGACATTATCGATGACAAAGTCGTTGCATCATTTAAAACGCATATGTGACGTCACAAGATTAATATAGCTTTGACTGGCGCTCTTCAAGCGAAGAAAGTTGAAGCTACAATTTAAAGGGAGATTATGTCTATGTACACTGAGAGAAGTGGTAAACCTTGCTTTATTCGTGGTTGTGGCATTATAATTACAAAGTGACCAAAGTTACACAAATTCCTATCACAGTAATAGGTAATTAAGAGTCATGAAATTTCGTTCGTGCCAATTAACACATTGAGAAGGAACTTTCACATCATGGCCTTGGGGCTCTACGTCTCTATATCATGCGTATTTTAAGAGTCCAGTATCTCGGAAATTAGTTACCAGTGAGTTAGTTTTCAAAATAGGTTTCGGCAGTTTCGTAATCAAGTTAGATTTTATGTTTGAGGCCATATGTTAGAAAACGTTTTTTAGGTTAATATGTCACCCTAGTGAAATAAAGTTTATTCTATTGTATTTTATTATGGCTTTTGGGTTTTTAAAAGTAAAAAAAAATCATTTCCCTGTGCTTGTAAAAATTCGTCACCCACACTAAACATACATACATATATACATTCGAACGTACTTTATTCGTTCTAAATAGGCTTCATGTACAACAATAAATAGATAATATAAATATTGACTAAAACTGAAGTAAAATAACGACTGCTGATCTTGTTGTTAATAATCAAGATGTTTAATGCATAGGAGGTGCATTTTTGAACTGAGTACAAAGGATTAATCAAAATTACAAATTAAGTTATTTTTACAGCCCTGCGCCATATTTAGAAACGAAACTAAGTTACATCCTTTGTTAGTTCGAGAGAATAACAAGACATTTCTTGTGCACTGTTTAAAACTTATTGTTGTGTAATAGTTTTTCGAAAGACACGAGTTGGATCACGTAGCTAGAATGGGCATTTGTGTTATTCAGGCTCTGGCAATACTAGGATGTGTGGCAATTATTGCTACGAAACGCTTTGTTAATCACCTGTTCTCAGTCATCAGCTATCATCGTCAGAGTGATAAGACAACAGTAATAATCATTATCATCATCATCATTGCCATCATCATAGTTAATCAGTTTTCTGTCATCAGTCGTAGTCATCAATCATCTCAGTCGTAGTTAAGCCATCAGTCATCTATCTCAGCATTAAGTCATCAGTTATCTCATTCTCAGTCATCTAGGTCGAAAGCCATCACCATCATTTTTAAAACCAACAAGTCACCAGAAATCCATCTTCAGTAGTCATAATGACCAACACGATCACCATTATCATCATTGTGATCATCCTTCGACCGGGCTGTTCAAAAGTTTTAATTTAGTACCATTGTTGGCTTTCATGTTTCTTATGGCATGATATTAGATAATTACCGATCATCAAACACCATCATTTTATTATCATCAGTCATCAGTCATTATCATCAGTCAATAGCTATCATCATCATCATCATCATCATCATCATAAGTCATCAATCATCTCTTGTTAGTCGTTATAATCACTATCATCGTCTAAAGTCATCATTCATCATCATCATCAAATTCATTAGTTCATCAGTCATCATCATTACTATCATCACCTCATCAGTCACATTACTATTATCCCTCATCAGTCACCTGTCATCAGTTATCAGTCACCATCATAAGTCTTCATAATCAATCACCAGTCACAGTCATCAGTAATCAGGCATCATCACCATAATTACTAGTATTATTATACATTGAACACTCTAGCTCTTTTCTGATTGGCCGAAAGCGTACAGTGAATTTTCGAAATCAGTGCCTGTGACGTCATCCAGCTCACTCAAGGTCACGGGTAATCAAGTCAAGTTCGTGTGCTATAGTGAAGAAGCAAAAACATGACTTCTAGGTTGTATTTTTTATATTTTTACACGTTGAAAAATAAAATAAATTTCCGGTTTCACTCACTGTAGTGACCACTTTTTTCGTTCAATGTATGATAAAAGTATTAGATTCGGTTTTGTGATATACAGAATATTCGGCTTCGAATGATAACCCTCACCTCGACCTTGATAATTGTGGGTACCACAAAAACCTAAGTAATCGTTATGACCAACACGATCACCATTCTCCTTAACATCAACATTATCAGACAACAGTCATCAGACATCAATATTTAGTAATCATTATGACCAACACGATCACCATTCTCCTTAATATCAACATTATCAGACAACAGTCATCAGACATCAATATTTAGTAATCGTTATGACCAACACGATCACCATTCTCCTTAATATCAACATCATCAGACAACAGTCATCAGACATCAATATTTAGTAATCATTATGACCAACACGATCAACGTCACCATCATCATCGATATAAACATCAATATCAGCATCAACATCACTATCATCAGATAACAGTCACCAGGCATCGATCTTCAATAATCATTATGACCAACACGATCACCATTATCATTATGATTATCATCAACATCAACATAATCAGACAACAGTCATCAGACATCAGACATCAATATTTAGTAATCATTATGACCAATACGATCACCATAATCATCATCAATATCAACATCAACATCACTATCATCAGATAACAGTCATCAGGCATCAATCTTCAGCAATTCATTATGAACAACACGATCACCCTCATCATCATTATGGCCATCCTTGGACTTTGACCGGCTTGGTCGGAAATTTAAATTTAGAAATACGGTCGGTTTTCCTGTTCATTGTGAACAAGTTTAGTCTACCATTAGTCAATTTTGAATTTTGCGTGTTTCGCGCGAACTGATCACTTTTGGTATCTGCGTTTGTGCGCATGAACTTCCCCGAAGAGTCTTCCATCTCGAGAAGACGAGTGAGGAAACTATAGTTACAAATACAGTAGAAGCTCTCAGCCTAAACTAGTGATGAGTTCAAACTGAGATGAAACAGTCAATTCAAGACTAATTTATTCCACTATCATATCCTTTATTTAGGAGAAAACACAGGAATTTTATAGTCAATATTGAGTTGAGTGCAATGAATTGATGATGATGCACTGATTAAATTCTTTGCCAGCCTGCAGGCAAAAAAGGGTTCTAAAGCCACATATCGTGTATTCTCAAGGGATTTCAGTTTTTGGCCTGATCTGCCAGCTAAATAACAAACGTCATTATATTTATTAGAAGTCGCAAGGTCAAAGATCTCTGTTGATATGAGTGGAATCAACACGCGAAGGAACCAGTTCTATTTTAAAAGTCCAACTTTTCAACAGCAGAATCTAAGTGAGAAATTTATTTTGTTCTATTTCATTGGCGATTGGATTTAGCACATGGAAAGTTTGTCGTTTAAAACGATCAATAAGGAGAACAAGTGGTCCTTGATAAACCGCCTATTACTATCCAATAGAACTTAAATCTTCATTGGTAAACAACACGACAACATCTAGCAAAACAATGACTTAAACAATATAGAAAGAGCAACACACAGATTACTTAAGCAATAAAACATTCTTTTCTTTTGGTTTATCGGCATAACTAAACAATGCAGAATGTTTACTTAGAAGAATACGAGAAAAGTTTGCAAATCCAGGCGAGCCGACTGCTTTTATGAAATAATGTTTTTTCGCTTTCTAGCTGTGGTTTACCCGCACAATAAACCACAGTTATTTGACCAATCACAGTGTACGTCCTATTTGGGTTATTTTATAAGAAACAATAAATTACCCTCTGTTCGCACGAAGGCCTTGAGAGTTGATGTCTTTTGTTACCTTCCAAAATAATCAGGCGCTTCTCACAAGCCATGCAGTACTGCAGCAATGGCTTTCAGATATTTTTTTCTATTTTTTGTGTTTCGTAATTTAAAGATTGGAGAACCACAGAAATAAATACACTTCCATCTGTCCAACATACTCATCGAAACCGAAAAAAGAACAAAATGCCATTTTTTCCCACGAGTGCGTCGGACAGAAAGAAATGCATCTATTTATGTATTTCTCTGTACTAATCTTTTCCAGCTTCGAAATTTGTAATTTGATTTAGCGATTGCAAAACTCTGAAGTTCATAGCACCAGAAATTAGAATCATCATTATCAATAATTCCAACAGGTTTTGTAAAGTTTTTAAAAGTAAAGCTCTCGAAAGTGCAGCAAAGTGCTTGGGACAATTAACTGAAGCACTTAATGAATAAATGTTACATAAGTTTTTGTGCAGACTGACAACAACGATGACTTGTTAGTATTCTTTCTCGATGACGATGTTCGTTTACAACAAAAACAAAGCATGCAGGTTCATCATGTTCATGGTATCCAAGTACGTGATAATGATAACCTGATATCAGTAACGTTAAATCTCGCTTTAACGTTTAAAACATCAGTTTGGCTTCTTGTTTTCATTTCAAATTGGTTATAGCTTTTATTCAAAATCAAATTGTGTTTATACAACTTTTTTGGAATACTCGATCTGCATAATTCTAAAGCAGAGACCTCAGATAGTTTAAATACGGTGATCAGATCGGGAACTGACTGACATGGTATCGTTTTCTTTCGTGCCTTGCTTACGGGTGAGTTAAAGAACGTTTTCAGAGAAAGGCTCGACAGAATTTTTTTGATAGGAGGAAGAAAACTGTTGCTTTCTTTATAGCTGAGACTAACACATTTCCCAAGTCAATTCAATTAGTACTGAAATAAAATATGGTTGTTGTTGATGATTTTCTTTAAGCAACAATGTTTCTAGTCTTGCTATCGTAACCTTTTTTTTTTGCATTTTTGTCGCATGGAAGTCGGGATCAGACCGCTGCCTCTATCCTACTTTTGTTCAGTTCATTCGTTGCCGCAAGTGGCTTCGAACAAGATTGAAATAATGAAGATGAGTGTCATTCCATTGCGGTTATTTTTCCTGGGTCTGGTAGACTTAGAGGCATCAGTTTGTTTTGGGTTTGGTCACGAGATAAGTTTTTGAACTTGTGATGTGAAAACACAGCTGTGAGAAAGTCTTCAGAACCCCTTGTACGGCAACCATATGGCTACTGCTAGTTTGGCTTGTATATATTACAGATAAATAGATACATGATTCGTTCAACCGGAAGTGGTAGTTACTGGTACATTTTGTTGCAAATAATTGAATTTACTGCTTGATATTTGCTAAGAATGTGTAACAGATAGTGATCTAACAGTTCAGAGGAGAATTTGTGTGAGAAATGCTATCAACTGGAAAATATTTAACAATATTTGTCAAACTTTGAATAGAGAGTGTTCTTACAAGTGTTCATCACAAGAATGTAGTGTGTGAACACAACGTTGTAACCAAAGCAAAGTCAAATATATCTAGTTGTACAAGAGATGTTTTGTCTTTGGAAACTTAGTCGCTTTCGCTTTGTAAATGGAGCTTTTCTATCGTGACTGGCTAAGGCCATAGCCATCTTGTGTTTCGTTAAACGACAAAAGAAGCTTTGCTACGCAGTTTTCGGGTAAAGTAACAACTAGCTTCTTGATATTTGGCATTTAAAAATAATATGTTTATTCATAAAATTCAGCGATAAAACCAACACACCTTTAAAAAATCTATACATCCTTAAAAACCTGACATTTTTAATGATGTACAGAGTTTTTAAAGATGCATGGATCGTTATCGCTGAATCTATACAACTAAATGTATCAACAATAATGTTCATAGCTATTTAAAAGTAATATGAACGTGCATATCTGCATATGGGGCGCCGTTTGCCTTAAAATTACTTTAATTTGATTTGATTTGATAAATTTAAAGAACATAAGTCTTATATGTAAAACTTATCGAAGTTTAAATAATAACTTGTAAATTAACATATAAAACTTGTTGAGAATTGTACAATTTGTTGCAAAATGTAAAACTTGGATAAAAATTCGTATAAATATACCGAGTTACTTTGGTTAAAACTTTGATTAAAACTATATTTTAAAACTGTTTAGTCCAGTCTTCATCAGGGTAAGTGATCAAATTGTTGTGAAAAACAGCGTATATGGAACCAAGAAATGCTAATTTCTTTGTATTGATTGTCAAAACTTGCCAGGAATATAAAACTTGATGAAAAATGTAAAACTTGTTACGTAACATCTAATATCTATTACGTAACATCTAAAACTTTCTGAGAGCTTTACATACGTAATATATAACTTCCAGCAAAACATAACAAATAATATAATGGGCGAGTGGAGGGTTAAGCCTAGTTAAGATGTAGAACTTCACATATGCCGAATCTAATCCGGCAGTGCAAAGTGAGCAGATTCCATTGCTCTACCTCATTTGTATTAAATTCGGCACATGTAAAGTTCGACGTCCAAACTCGGCCATGACTGACATACGGTTGAGGCTGACATTCACTGCAAATTACAAAAACAACCGAAGTTAACGCTCGCTGAATTTACGGAGCACGAATTTTGAGCGATACTGCAACCTTTTACCCTGCATTTTTTCGGTCAAGCAAGATTTTTTGTTTTATTGGAGTCCGACATTTCGAGATTTATTCTTACGCATCTTGATGGATGCTTATTGATCTTGAGCTTTTGTTCGCCCATTCGGAGAAGAATGCATCATACCTATTACACATTTTCTTGGGGAATCTTGTATTGCTGTTAAATAAATAATTGTTACATTAAACACTGAAATATTCTCTATATTTCTATACAGTTTTCAAATTTGTTTTAAGTTTCATCAAAACGTCATGAGCTAGACCCACGCTAGAAACACATTAAATACAAATATATACCAGCCAGGTTTTTTTTAGTTTGATAAACATCTATAACTTGAATCCACAATAGAAGAAGCAAACAACTTCTGTCCAAGGCCTTCGGCCTTCTTTAGTTTCAGTAGTTTAACAACACATTCATTTGTTATATAGCTACTATTTACAATAACTATTATTCGGTATGCTAATTACAGTAAAAACGTAAAGTATAAAAGTAAAATGATTAAGAATATAATGCCTGGACTTGCAAAGATAAACTTACTTGTAATGGTTCTAGTTTTTGATCTAATAAGTGCGCAAATATTTCAACTGCACAGTCCAGTAAGCCTCTCTAGTTATTAGTTTAATTTCTTTAGTGTCCTGATTAACTATTTTCTCTATGCAAATATACTTAAAGTTAAAGTCAGGTAATTGATGTTGGGTGGCATTGCAATAGATCACAACCTCACGTGTTTTATGTTTAGCCATGCATGGACAAACAATGCTTTCGAAATCTAACTTTGAATTGTGCAGTTATTGATCAAAACATTTTGCAATTTGCATTTGTTGCAAATAGCCAAATAAATAACATTGCACGGTTGAAGAACAGGCCATTCTTTGTTTGATTTTGTAGCTTCGGGTGGTGGCACAACTTTGAAAAGAATTGAATTCTGTGAAAACAGTCCTGCAGCGATCGCGTTTTTTATTGCATTTGAAACACTCATTTTCTTCCAGGTTCACATTTAGTTGTTGTTTTTCTTTTAACCTTGAAGGTGCCAGAATATCTTTAAGAACCTTTGTCTTCCATTATGATGTCAAAATTAAGCTCGATGAAAAGTGCTGTTTAAACTCCGTTGAATTTGCTTAGGTTTTGGAGTGTTTTTTAAGGATGACTGAAACATCTGAAGTTTTAGATTAACTTTTTTTTTCGGGCTCTGCCCTTCGATTCGGGAATTCTGACCTGTCCAGTGCTAATGCTTTCGAAAAATGGTTCTCTGCCTTTTCGGATGGATAGTTCTAATTTTCAAGATATCGTTTGTACTCGCGACTGCACGCTCATTTAAGGCTTTTTCCGTAGAAAAATTATTTTAATGCGGAGCGCTACCCCGTACGAAATAAAATTTTTGCACTGCGTAGGATGGCAACTCGGTATGGTATATTAAATAGAGATAGTTTTTCATATACATTGGTCTGAATAAATCTATCCCTGGATGCAATGTCAAATCTAAGACATTTAGTCAAGATTCAGAATGGACCCGTTCAAACTTGGTGTTGGGTTAGAGGGAGTCGATAAAATTGATAAATTCTAAAAGTTTGGGTAACCCTGGTATCTAATGTTAATCACATCATCTCTGTATCTCCACCAAAGTTTGGGTCTATAAAGTCCATTGAATTTAGCCTGTTCATCCAACTTCCCCATGGCAAGATCTGCGAAAATGCATGTATTCTTAGGACCCATAGCTGTACCATCTATCTGAACAAAATTACTAGCTCCAAATTAAATTGGCTATTAGTAGATGCTAAACATACTTCAGTAGCACCAACGATGCAATTTGTA
Source organism: Palythoa mutuki (assembly GCA_027575235.2). NCBI lineage: Eukaryota > Metazoa > Cnidaria > Anthozoa > Zoantharia > Sphenopidae > Palythoa > Palythoa mutuki. The sequence goes on from JAODFW021351592.1 coordinate 14,329, forward strand.
GATGAAATTAGGCAAGCCCTCTTATTCTAATGCTTTCCTAACTGCAGTAATTCCTAGATTATAGTCGATGTTAGTTGGGGAACATTGCTCAGTACCAAGTCCATACACAATACTATAGGATGGGTTCCGGTTCGTAGGGGACCCTCTTCATTCAGTTTGTTCACTTTGTTTAACAAATATGTGGTATCTTTAACATTAGAAGGCAATCCATGAGCTAAAGGTTGTAACTAAAATTCTTTAAAGGCTTATTTACCAATGAAATGTGCTGATACAAGTTTATTTTCTTTGTCAGTCGGCAGAAATATAGACGGGCCTTTTTAGAGGAAGGATTTTGACAGGTCACTGTTTGCTAAATTAATTGGCTTGAGGCAGGGAATGCTGACTGTGTTTTGGGTAAAGAGTTGCTATTAGACCCGTTCAGATTTAGATTTCTCCTCTTTCTTTTCTTTTTGATAACTTCTATCAAAGCGTCTGCATAATCGTTTATTGTCTCGCTGGTTTTCATACGTCCATGCATTTGTTGTTCTACAACGAGTGCCGAGTCTTCGCAAACTTCTTTTTTTTTTCAACTTTTTGAAGATGCTTTTGTGGTTTTCTTATGTAATGTGACGTCTTGACAGGTTTAAAAAGAGAATACGGTTAGCAGCACATTCCCTTGGTAAAAAATTAAAATATAGAAGTTAATCAACACCCAAACTTCCCAAAACAACCGGCCAACAGCAGTTGATACCTCCCAAATCTTCTTTTCCAGAAATTGAACTGTTATTAACTAAAGCTACAGGTGACATTTTCAACCTAGATAATGTTAGATTTTGTTCAGTTAATTTGAGTAAAAGTTAGAGGAATTAGGGGAATTACGGTGCAGTGAAAATGTTATTCGCATTCAAGATAAGGGATCTCGTTTCGTTATTCTGGACCGACTTGATTATCAATGTAACATGCTTAGTCAACTTAACAATTCTTTCTTTACATGATCCTAATACGGATCATTTTGATCAAGTGAAAGCGTGGAGCCAGAAATGGCTAGCAAAAGGGCAAATTATACCAAAAATTGCTAGTTCGGTTGCTAATATCTCAGTCCGAAAACTAGCACTCCATTTTGGAATGTGAAAACTCAGAAGCATGCATGATAACTCTCTTAAGGTTACAACATAACCTCTTTGTGGAACAGGGATAGAGCGTCTATCATTCTTTACAAATTTTACTTAAAAGCTTTAGCTCAGGGATTGTCATCTAAATTCTAATGTTAAGATGCCACAGATTTGTCAAACAAAGTGAACAAACTGAATGAATAGAGACCCATTCCACCTGGAACCATCCTGGTGTCGTGAGAGGTGATACAAAGTTCCCCAACATCTACAATAATCTAAAGAGTTTACTGTAGTCAGGAAAACATTCGATAAGACTGCTTGCTTAATTACATCTATGAAACTGCATCGTTGATTCTATATGTTTAACATCTAACAATAGCCAATTTGGTGCTAGTCATTTTGTTCATACACATGGTACGGCCATGGGTCCTAAAAATGCGTACATGCAGTTACGCAGATCATAATTGCCTTGGGAGAATTGGATAAACAGGCTAAATTCAATATGAACCCTATAGAACCAAATTTTGTTGGAGATACAGAGATGAGTGATGTGATTGACCTTTCGACGCTAGGATTACCCAAACTTTAAGAATTTACTAATCTTTTTTTCACAACTTTTATTTCGAATTCATCGTTCCATCATACATAACATGCACACTCAATGCAACTAATTGCATTATGCTCATTAGAATTCTCCAACATGTAGTATTTTTTTGTTATTATTAGAATAGACGCTACAGCTGCTTCTATATGTCATATATAGCTCTCCAATGCATGAAAACTTGTGTGGTGCCCTTCGATCTTGCATTTATAGAATTTATAAATTGACGAATTTACTAATCTTATCAACTCCCTCTGCTCCATCATCAAGTTTGAACTAGTACTGGTCCATTCTGAGTCTAAACTAAATGTCTTAAATTTGACGTTGCATCTATAGTGGATGGCTTTATCCAAACCGATGCATGCGCATATGAAAAACCTACCGATACGATAGTTGCCATCCACCGCAGTGGGAAAATTCCATTTCTTACAGGGTAGCGCTTCGTGTTAAAATAAGTTGTTCAAAGGAAAAAGCCTTAAATGAGCGTAGTCGCGAATACAAACAACACCTTAAAAATCAGAGTTATCTATTCGAAAAGGCAAAGAACCATTTTCTTGAAGCATTAGCACTGGACAGGTTAGAATTCCTGAAATCGAAGCCCAAAGCCCAAAAATAGTTGTTCCTTTTGTTTTGGACCATAACCCAAACCTCCAGATCTTACAGCCATCCTAAAAAACATTAGCAAATTCAACGGAGTTTAAAAAGCATTTTTCTTATAGATATACGCACTTCTACGGACCCACTTATACTACTAATTAATCACTCTTTCATAGTTTGTTTCAAACATGCAGTTACTATTATTGAACAAACAATGAAGAAGAAACAATTGGCTTTCTCTTGAGAACTTGTTAAGGGTTTAGGCTGGTTTTACTCATTTATTTTATGTTAATGTACAGGAATTTATACAGAAGTTACAGCGGATTAGAACAATGTCTTTATATATGGTTTTGTTTCTAGCACTCAACTGTTGTGTTGGTATATGGTGGACTTAGCAAGCAAGCTTCAAAAAAGATTTCAGTATGATCTTTTGTTCTAGATGCGATATTTGTTACTGTTAGTCCACTGTGTATTTTTGGTTATTTTCTCTTTTACAGTCTCAAGGCCTTTTGTACTCTGTGCAAGGTCAACGCCATAGTCGTAGAACAATAGGCTAAGACAAACCAGCACATGAAACAGAGCAATTTCATAACCAGTCGACTCTACAAAGTATGATGAAATTATTGACACTGCAACAGACGGGAAAAATCAGTTCCTCTTCGGATCTGTTGCTGAACTTTTTGACCTTGTTTCATTTTATTTTTTATGATCTGAAATAGATGTTACAGAAAGAAAACAACTTATTTTATTAATCATTGATTGTGCTTTTTGGTTAAAAGATTAGTATTTTCAATAGTCAAACACCCACCCACGTTTTCCTTCCACAAAGCGCGCACACCTTTAAATTAATCGAACCAGTTCCGCAAACAGTTGCCAGCTGGCTCCATTCAGATAGAAATGTTGTCAGACGATAAAATGAAACTTTCACGATTTATGCGACGCTGTACTGAGAAATACCAAAACCTAGACAAATTGTATATATTGCCGCGTCTGTCTTTGCATTCGCTTTGTTGGAGAAACAATAGCAAGTTTTGACAAGCGTGTAACTTGAAATGCCACAATGCCGAATCAGTGCAATTTAATTCTGAAGGAAGTTGTATTTTGATAAGAGTTACACGTGGTACGTTTGTCTTTTACCCCCTGGATAAACTAGATTGGGAACGTGCTGTGTTAATCACGAAAAAACATTGGTATCACCACGAAGGCATTTATCTTGATATTACTATATATTTTATGTCTTTACGGGTAAACGTCATGTAGATAACGAATTTTGGCTTACTTTAGTAGTGTTTTAGAAGCAAAGTAACGTGTCTGTTGATATTTATAGCATAAATTGAGTTTGCTCATTACAACATTTTGCACCGAAAGATGCAGGCGATGATGGTTTGATTCCCTTTTCGCCATCAGAGATTTAAATTTTATTTTCAGATGTTTTTATATTTTAGCATCTGAAATGGAAAAACTGATTGCCTAAATTGTTAAAAGACAAACCCAACCTGTATCTTCAAAAATTTCAGGATCTGAAAAGTGTTAATGGTTTTAATGCTGGTCGAACTTTGCAAACGAATAAAAATCTGAAAATGCAATTATATAGACAGATAAATCGTGTTGTTCCCATTGATTGATTTAGTATCTTTCTATACTTGAATTCTTATAATTTTTCCCTAGTAATATTATCTCAGCGAATAACTCTGGAACATATTATATTACGGTACGATATATTACAAGAAGTGAAAAAAATTTTTTTGATGCGCTTAAAACTTCGTTCACCAATCATGTTGCTTATTTCAGGTGCAAGTATACGACCACCCACATCTATAGACCTGACATTAATAAAGGCATCTCAGCACGTTTTCTAGACTTGTTGGAGAGAGAGTTTCATACAAAGAAAGCATCCCAAAAAGGTCTGTATACTTTGATATTTGCACATATTAAGAGTTAGGAGCCCAAAAGGCTTTCAGCATCCTAAACATATCTAAAATAGTTTGTCAAATGCATTTATTGTTTAATTTGAATTTTGTTGATGTTATATTTTACTTTGCTTAACAAACAGATCCGACGTAGATCAGAAACCGCTTTTGAATGGGCGGAAAACAAGCAAAAGTGATTTATTAATCTCTGTTTGAAGTGCTGGAGTGGCTGTGTCCCTCTAAACTAGTCACGGTAGAATCGGTTGGAAAATACTGGGGCAAGTTTTGATCTTGAAGTAGTATTTGATTGAATTAATTAGTAAACGCTATAAAAGAAAACACTCGAAATGAATAATTATGTTTTTATACTGTGATAAATGCTAAGGCATCTGGAAAATTTGGCTTTCCTTTCTCAATAAGGAAGATTAAACTAGTACAACGCGTTAGGAATGAACTAAGATAAGATAAGGGAAAGACATTGACTGGCATTTTTGTTTTCCTAAAACCTAAAGACCTACTTTTGATCTTCACATAAAAAAATAAGAAAGAAAAACAACACGGCTAAAACTGACGCCATCCTGAAAAATGATTGTAAGTATAAAAAACTTAAAGTGGGTGATAATTTCTTAACGGTTGATGAATTTTCAAAGGACGAAATCTTGTTTCTTTTTCTGCCAATCTTTGGTTATCTTTGAATAGTGTCAAAAGTCTTGATATTGATTGCTTTCATTTCACAGCTTCGAATCTTTGGTTAGTTGTTTATTTATTTACTGATGACCCTTGATTGCAATTCTCCAAGTTCAGTTCATTGAGAGAGTGCTAATGATATAAAAATAGCTCGTGGATTGATTTAATGAAAAAGACATAGAGTCTCATTCGAATATGTAGAAGATCATCTGCGATTCCTCCGAAAAGTGAGAATGCTGCAATGAGAGTTTTCCCACAACAATGAAGTTTTATCAACTAAGTTGAAATCAAAAGTGTTTTTAACAATAACAGATACTTCCTCATTCAAAGTCAATCACAAAGTGAAAATATTTTGCTAACGGAAATGAAATGAAATGAAATTGAATTGAACAGGAATGGAGTTGAATCAAAGACACCTAAACAATGTCGATAAGTGTAAATACAATAAGCTATGTGTAAATATATAATGTTATTATTTGTATCTTTTCGATCCTTAGTGTTGTTAGAACGAAATCAAAATCAACAAAGCGACATTATCAAGAAAGTCCATTAGATATGTTACTTTATACTCTCATGAATGGCCATAGCTTGCCTATTTTGCAACTAACATTATTTATGAAGGATAGAAAAATGATTTTCACCTTGAAATTATATCTCCCATGTTTGGCGATACGTTTTTTGAAAGGAAATGAAGCTAATTAGAAAGTAAAAATCAAGCCCCTTATATCAGGCCCTGAACAAAAGCTTTTTTTAATCCAAGCCTTAATATCTTGCCTAACCTCAAGGAGAGCAGATGTATTGTGTCCTTATCTGAAATATCGCTTTATTCTGGAACAAGGCTAATAATAATAAAACTGTTAACGTAATTGTTTGCATATATTTGAGGCATGTGACGGGTGCTGGATGACAAATGGAGTAATGCATTTTGCAGTTTTTCTTCCTAAAAACTAAAGCGAGATTCCAGATGAATTATAGATTTAGCTGTTTTAAAACCATTTAACAAAGTGAAATGTTCACAAGTACTTCAAACGAACTCCTTCACGATTTTTAGATATGGTTCTTTATTTTTACCAATTTTTTGGGGTAGAAAACCAAAAACCTTTTTGAGCTGACAAAAGACACATAAAAATAATAACAAACCTTTGATGTACATCGTGAACAGATGAATGTGATTGCGAGGTCATAAAGGATTAGGGCCAAGGTCTTATCAATACTGAATGAGGTTTTACCATGTGGAACAAAGTGTAGAGAAAATGTTTATTAAGAATTTGGGTGTGCCGGTTATGTTGGACCTCCTCGATGTTAGATGTAACTTACGTATGACATTTTTGTTCAAACAGATGCATCAGAATGTATAAAATCATAATATATTTGTTGTATATCTCTTTAAAGTTACCTAAAACCCTTTAGAATAACAAAATAACCGTAGCATTTTGCAGTTCATTTGATAACTACTTGAAACAGATTGCTTTGGCAAATGCCATCGCTCTGAGTGAAACCTGTATATATGAAGTCTAATCAGTATACACAGTTCTTGTAAAGACGTCATCCTATAGAACGGACAGCAAATGTTCTCTTATAAGTATAATAATAGAACTGTGTTCTATGCAGTTCAGTTAGCTTTTTAGAGGCCTGGGGGTAAACTACCAAAACACGTACAATGCTGGTATTTGCTCTAAAGCTAATTTAACTAAAATTATTCACAATGATTACTTTTATAACGTTCAAGGATTTAATTGTGTAGGAGCTCGAGAGATTTCAATGTTCTGAATAAATTAGAGGTTTATTGTTACAACTTTTTCTTTCATTGATTGGAGAGAAAGCGAAAACACTACTTGATAAGTCTTTTTAGGCGATTTTAGTCTTCCCCGATGTTGATGACCTACTCTTAAAACTGTATCATGACAGGGAGAAAATAATGATTACTTTTTCAATGAAGTCCTTAGATGCCAAGCGCTATGAATATTAACGGGCATTCTATGAATACGATTTGTTTCGCCTAATGAAGAGTTATAAGTTTATAAGTATCTTTGGCCTAGTTGTTAATTCTGAAGACAATATCGTTTAATGTGGTCACTCAATTGCCTTCCGCAGCGCCTTCCTATCTGCTACATGATCGTCTTTTCCTGTTTGTTTAACTGATTCAGGAACTGGTTGGCGTAAGTCTGTGGTTTGTTGGTTTAATGATGTTTACTGTTTTGATATTGAAAGGCAATCAAAAATGTCCATAAAAATTATATTGCTAATCTTATTTTAAAGAAGGTTATATTTAAACATGCTGGGAATCGATTGCTTTGTTCAATTGCGACTTCTCAAGCAGGTCCAAAGTCCATTAAGAGCGTTTAAAGCTATAAATTTGCTTGACACAATATTCTTTTTTCAACAAATTCAACCTCAAAATGTTATAATATTTTTATCAATTATTGCTGTGTTTTCCATGAGATATTTAGTGATTTACACTCGCCTAAAACTCCGTTTTTGCTTTATAAATAAACGCTGTTTTTAGTTATTTCCACCGCTTATGAATCATTTGCGACATCTATTATGTTAAATTCTTGATTATTTGTTATGTTCATGCTTGTCTTATATTAAAACCTTTTGAAATACTCATCCAAATTTAAATGAATAAATTATAATTCTCAACCTCAATTCCCAATTTTATGTTATGTCTTTCAAATGATTCAAATAAGTTGTTCTTTTTAAAAGTAATAGTATTAAAAGAATACATCCATATGAAAAACTCTAATGAAGATCAAACTGTTCTGTCGATTTAGAAGTGTCTTTCGTTTGCAATTGTTGGCAGTTACCTTTTGCGTAACAGGCCGTCAATAACTGACATAGTCCTTTTTAAAAAGATATAAAGATGTTGTGCCACTCCACATTTATTTTGTCATCAAACTATGATAAAAGAAATAAACTTTCTTGCTTAGGTTTTTTGTGTCAGCGAGTTGCCGTTGGCTTAAGGTTACTGAACACCTTGAGCGGTGTTTCTAGCTTTCATGCGGTATCTCGCTTGTTTTTATCACAGACGAATAAACCTATATATCACTGGAAGGCTTATAAAATTCTCTAAATGAATATTTAAATTATGTTGATATATTTGGTATCGTAAGGAGAGAGATACTTTCGATTCAATTTTTGCCTTTCACCTTTTTAACTTCGTCAACGTGTTGGCGAATTTTGTTTGTGAAAGCCGATCATTTTTTATATTTGTTTTTAGAAAATTAAAAATAGTTTTAGCCGAGAGGTGCAGAAATCAATTAATAAAAAATCAGCCAGCAGTTCTCTTCAAATTCACCGACATGGTTTTGTTCTTTAAGTATTTCTCTATAATTGTGCCAAATTTTGTGGCAAAATAACAAAAATTCAGTGAGCAATGATATTTTTTTACAACCTTCAAGTTTGTAAAAACTGGAACCGAGAAAACAGCGTTTGAACAATGAACCGTGTACTGCTTCCCGATTGCCGGTAAAAAATCTCATTTTACAATAACTCGCGAACGAAACTATAGCTATTGAAATTTTTTCTATTTATTTAAAAGATCTTTTGTAATAAAACAACATAATTTGCTTTTTCAATTTTCAGATTTTTTCACATTTCAAACTGTCCAGTAAC
>JAODFW021351593.1:0-14568 GCA_027575235.2 Palythoa mutuki
CACTTTTTAGACACCAAATAAAATAAATTATAAAAAACTAAGCAAAAGAACGCTTTTAGACACCAAATAAAATAAGGTTAATGATACCTTCTTGGGAGCTCCGCCTTTAGGCAGTGCCTAAATCTATATATTATTTATTAAATGGTTCACTAAATCCGAAATGACGATTCATGTATCACTCATACAGCAAGCATTAAGTAAAGTTAAGTTGTCAAAGCCAAGTTGGAAAGCGGTGATTGCTTGCTGACGTCATCTTGTTGCGAGACAAGTTGACCTATGGTAGCAATAGTCGCAATATCTACAATTTTATTGCAAAAAGTAGAACAAACTTCTACTTTCTGCCATAAAATTTTTTCAAGCTATATCTATTTTGCTGGGAGACAATTTGTACGCGGGTGGAAAGCCGCGCAGCATCGCTTTTCAGCCAGTGTCGCAGCAATGTAAAACAAGAAGGACAATTTTTTTTGCTCGTATTACTGTACCTTAAATAAAAAAGTTTCTTTTAGGAACCAAAATATGTCTGTGTCGGTGATGAGAGTGTGGCTTTGTAAAGCTATGTCTGAGGTCGCGCAACTAATTCTAGATAACAATGTATGCGTGATTCCGATGAATAGAAGACTTCAAATCAATAGTTTTTTTAGCTTTTCAGATGTTTTGAAAGGAAACGTTTCTTATTGTTAGTTAGAAAACCTTTATTAATGTGCAAAAAAGATTTACAATTAAAGCAAGATTTTTTATTTTGACAAGAAAACGAAAATATACGACAGCTGATTGTTGGTGTTTACAAAAACATTACTCTAAGAAAATTATTTCTTATTCTGTTACTTATTAAGAATCGGCGTCTCGAATTTTTTGGTAATGGGTAAAAACCTTTATCATAGTTTTGGCCGGAAATTGTTTTCATTAATATTGCATTTGACTACTTTTCAGTAATTGTTACTCAGAGAAGAACGAACTGTCGTTAAAATCGAACCTTTTATGCAGCACAATTATTCCTAATTTCACTATTGTAGTGTAAATAAATTCGTCAAAGCGATTGAAAGGATAGATCGACTTTTATTGAAACCGATTCTTGTGAAAATATGTGTGTTACCAATCTGCTATGGGCAGTGCACATCATTTACCAAATTAAATCACATTTTTTGTCCAATAACGATTGAAAGTCCAGCTAGTCCTAAAATAAGTACCTACCCTTTTTCAATTACGAGTCTGTTCCTTGGGAGAGAAAAGGTTTGAAATTCTCAGCAGCTGAAACAATATGTCCAGATGTTGCTTATTGCTTACAGTGAATCCTCTCTTATCGCTTGACATGCGCCTCTTTAACTGATCTAGCCATTGGCTACAAACCAAAGTTTATCCAAAGGATACAATTTCTTTGATAAGAATCATCGACTAGACTACAAAAACCTGTTGAAAATTGCTGGAAACTAAAAAACAGAAATTGTTTTCAATATTCGATTTCCATAACAAGTGCCTCGAGCGATTACCGCTCTCCTATGAATGCAGAGCAAATTTATGGTATATCTTTTCATCTGTCGCTGCGATCTTATCGATTTTTCAAAATAAAATAAGCGATTGAACACACATTGGCGAGAATATTGCAAAATTGCCGGACTGCCTTTAGTTCAGAAATATTTTGAAGGTTAATCTGATATTTGCTCATTTCAAGGAAATTGAAAAATTACGATTTTGATTTTTCAAGGGTACAAATGGTATCAAACCGACTCGACCTTCCAAGTCGTATCGAATACTAAAAACTATCATCTAGAAATATAAAGCCACTTTTAAAAAACAGACGGCTCCAGAAAGAGTACCGCGGCTTGCATAAACATAACCGCAAAATTTGAAGGTGTATATTTTTGTATTGGTGATAATTATAGGATCATCCTCCAACCAGAAACAAAATTCTTCCTACACTTCCATTATACCATTAACAATTTTTCCATATCTATAACTCTATTTTAAATTAAAAATTTCAGCTAACAAACATCCCTCTGAAGTCGAATTCTCTAAGTTAAACGTTATGGATGGTTTGAGTATCAATCGGAATCGGCTACAGATAGTCCAAAAATCTCGTTATTTGAAGCAGTTGTGTATGGCACCAAGTTATTATTTTGTACCATTTCCATCTCGGCTTTAACAGTAAAAACCTCTAACACTGTAACAACCAGTAATTTTCTGGTTTGGTTGTACGTCTTTCGACGCACAAAAAAATCACCGAAAATTAAACATTGTTTAAACAGTACAACTTTGAAATGAAAATATTTTACCGTTGAAGGTGTTTAAAGGCCTTAGGAAAATTAACGCTTTATTGTTCACAGTTCAGCCAACTTGAACAGAAAATTAAAAAAAAAATCTGGACTAGCTTACATGCTAAGTTAGCTTTCATTCTCAAGAGATTGATCAACCACGCAGTGACCTCTGAAACTGCATGTTAGGCCCGTATATATAGTGTTAATGAATTCGGCATTTTAATATAAAACTAAAAAACTGCGCGGGAGGTAAACAAATATCTTGGAAAATCTACCACAAGCATGTGTTTGTATCAAAAACAATTTTATTTTGAAAAAGGTGCGATCTTAAGCCAGTTTTCGTTATGAATTGAAAGTAACCGCATGGTTGACACAATCTAGAAAATATTCTTTATGATTAAACTTTTGTGTTCTATCGATGCCAGAAATTAAAACACTCGTTTCACCAATATCTTTACTGCGCAAACCATGGACAATAAAGTTATGTGCCGCAGTTGCTGCATGACGGTCGCTCTAAGTTTTTCCCGCCTTCTTACGATGCGTCTTGCCGCTTTTTTATACGGAGCCATGGCGGCTTACGCTCGCATTTGTAGCTATTCAAAATAAAGTAAGTTTTACTTTAATTCGCTCTTATTTTATCCGTAAATTTTAGGATTAGTATTTTATCTTCTCGTGTTAAAATTGCTGCTCCCGATTATAATCAAAATTAAGATATATTTCTATTTGCGCTGCCGTACATTAAAAGCCCTCTATGTATGTAGGTTACTCTTTAAAACATTTTTAATTTACTCATACAAAACTTTGATAGTATACATTGAAAAAACTGGTAGTTAAATAGCATGTAATAAAAAGTGACTTTCTCAGATTTTACTGCTTCAAATAGTATCAGTTATGCAAAATTCTAAGTTTGCATTCACCACGAGTTTAAAAGAAGGTTTCAACGTTCACAACATTTAGTCTCCGAAATATTGGTTAGACGGTTAGAGTCGTTTTCTTCTGATCACTTTTTCAAAGAAAAAAAACTGAAAGTTGATAAAAAATTTCATGCTTACGGTCTAAACACTGTCATTAGTAATAACTTGGAAAAGGTTCCTGCCAACTTTTGTTTTTGTAATTGCGATAAACGTTTACAAAACGGTTAATTCACATTAAGCTATTTAGTCTGGGAGATAGGTTGACGGCAATGATCGTCAACCATGCCTTCTGCCCCCGGGCTCCCGCCACTGAACGATCCGCGAGCGAACCCTGCAAAGGCCATAACGTATGCACAGAGATTTGTGGGTATTAATCTGGGTCCTAGGGTTGTGTCTCGTTATTAGTACGACTATCAAACTACAACTGGCTTAGGTACCCGGCTCTCTCCGCGTTATGTATTTACCGTATAGCGGTTGCCCAGGACTTTATCTTTTCCCATTGCTTTGATCGATACGTAAAAGACACAGTGATATGGAGTGCCGTGTGAAGTGTGGCTGGAGAGGGCGTGCACTGTTTACATGCTCAGGATAATTTGGCTCATTTAATTTCAAAGATAATTCAGGTTAGTGATGCCTACTTTATATGTGGCCTTTGTATTCAGTGTTAGTCACTGAAGGAGATCATTAGCGCGCATGTTGAGGACTATCTTCTCAACCATAATCTCATTAGTGTCAAAGATATACGTTATATATATATTAGTATGTAATTACTAACAAAATAATATATTTGGAAATTAAAATTCATATCTTTACTGACATGTTAAAAGTGCATGATTATTTATGATACCATTAGCAATAGGTTTTCAAATGTCGAGTGAGAAAGGTTTTATTTCGAGTTCGGGTCCCGGAATAAATGGCTTGACTTCGGCAGTCCCTCTAAAAATCGACCCTCGGTCATTCAAACCTTGAATTGTACAAAACGTTGCGCGGTTGAGAAGAAAAAGGATTGAAAGAGATGAAAAAAGGGCGGACCGAATCTGTAGCTCAGGCACTAATAGAGGGACAATCATACAGTCAACAAAACCAGTTTTTTTAAAAGATTCAAATATTTTGTAACACTCTTTGCAGAATTGGTTAAACTGCAATGTTCAAAAAGAACTTTACTATTACCTTTGATATAAACTTTAACAAACTTAACACTTTCTTAGGCATCTATAATCATGATAGAGAAAAATTAAAATGAACTTTGAGATTTGGTCGGCGCGCACTCACTTCGAGCTCCATTAACAGAAAATTTTCTGCAGGCACCAGTTTTATATTGTTCAACTGAAGTCCTCAGTGACTCCAAGTTGTTATTTCTGGTAACAAGAAAACCATGTGCCAACTTCAGTGCAAAATTCATGTCACATATAGTATATTGAAAACATGAATTTCCCTGGTCGCAAGATTATGTCGTGAGTCATCGAGTCTATGCTATTCCGTTGGCGTATAGCCATTGGTAATAGTACAGTGCTTTGAATTTTTACTGTCTACATGCATTAAAAGGTAATAAAGATTCTAAAGGCTTGCAAAGCTTTCAGTACATGCTCAAGCCGCCAATACAAAATTAAGGAAAGTGCGTGATTGCTTGAACCGCAGAATTACAAACTCAAAATTGACAATGCATCCGAATGCTGGCTAGTTCTCAAAGTGATTACTGACGTACTCCAACAGTTCGACTTACCTACACCACTTTCAACTGGTTTTTAATAATCAACCAACAACATTCACTTTACCACATAGAGCCCACCGTAGAGCAATTTTAGATTCGATTCTGAGCACTTTTCCATTTGATTGTAGACTCTTTGATTATTGCTCTTTACTACAATTATAACCGGTAGTCGTTCCAGTTATGAGTTTGATTGTAATCACCTGATCGTATTATTTGCCCAAATCGCGACATATCCTTGTTCACACCCGGCAAATTGAGGCTTTCGGCTGACTTAGTAACATATTATCTGATTATCTGAAATTGTCTGAAAAATACTTTGTTATACATATCACTTTGTTGTACACGTACGATCATCTAAAGGTTCTTAACTCACCTCATCTGATTCTGATATCAAGCGGCTTCCTCTTCTGAACATAAGATCTGCTCCCGTAGTCATGGCAACAACAGCTATATGATTTTTGACAAATAATACCTGGGTAATTTGCGGTTTCTATTAAAAATTTAACAGAGCAAAATCTGTTATTGGCACCAGACAAAACCTTTTTTTTCTGTTCACAATTTAAAATAAAATTATAAACTACTGTAACGGCTTGGCAATAGTAGATATGGCTAAACTTCGTGAGAGCAATTTTATTTAACATACTATGTGTAAAGAGTACTGCGCTCATTATTTATTGGGAAGAAACATTTTTTGCTGCTCAACAAAATATCATATGATTCTGCATTGCACCGGCTTCGGTGAATATCTTTAGGATGAGTTAGCTCAAAATTATTTTAATAGCTGAGCAGAATCTTTTCGGCGGAACCGAGACTGATATAATTTAACGAAGATCAGTAATAATTCTAAATAACAGTATTTTCAGATAAAAAAATAAGAGACTTTTTGCAGTTGCAAAAATAATCAATAACTAGCCAGCAAAGGCCGTATAGCTATGGAAGACACCGATTCAATTCTCTACGTACAAGCTGTTAAATGTAAAATATTAATATTTTAACACGTACTTTTTAGATTGGATGTGTTCATCACAAAAAAGATAATATGAAAGGGCGTAAAAACTAAAAATGCCATTATGAATTTTCATTAAGCCTTCCTGTGAGCAAACCGGCAGCTCAAAATAATCTCACTAAAATAAGTAATATTGTTCTCCTTTAGTTAATTAATCAACATTTTAATCGGTATTCTTATTTTAAGGCTTGTTAAATACACCTCCGACTTCTTGTTGAAAGCTCCGTTTAGAAAGCTTAGAGTGAAGCGGGCTAGATGAACGCCTAAAAAGGTTAGTGAGCTGTTATCTAATTTTAGCTGTTTTCCAATAATATTTTCCCCTTTTAGAAAAATACTTTTGTTAAGTCCTAAAATTTAGCAGTATCAAGTTGTGTCTTAAAACAAACATTTTGAGAAACGTTTTTCATTAAATTGTTTTTCTTGGAGAGAATAGATTACGCTAATCTTCGGTTTTGTTGTTTGCACTTACAGAAAAAAGTCACAGTTAGGGAAAACAAGTGAAATTTGCCATAAGAATCATTTATTGTGGGCGTAAAATGTTAGCTATAGTATGCTGGCGCAACATTTTCTACTCACACACGGTGCAAATATAGGAACTAGCAAAACTAGCTTCAGTTAGTTTCACTTCATTTAGTTTTCAAATACAATATTAAATATTCCATTGTCCTGCAAATAGTAAAGACTAATTTAGGCCAAGCAATGGTTAAAATTCATTTTTGTAAATTATGCTTATTTTAGCAAAAAAGTAGAAATTATGATTATTATTTTACTTTTCACTTTAAATTTGGTAACAATACCTCAAAAAATACAACTAGAAATTTTACCACAGCCTTTAATACTTATTATATATTCCTTGGTTATTGCAAAATATTTGCAGTAATATATGAATATACGTAGAAAATAAAATCACTGACAACTATAATAACCGAGGTTATTATGTTCATGTGTCCCATGAAAAGAGCCCTGGACACCCCTGTGGAACCCAGGTCCCATGACTATAAGCAGACAATGAAATGAGTTTGTTGCTTAAAATTTGCCTGTAAAACTAATCTCGGGCCAAAAAAAATTGCTGGTTGCATGATCAATAAATAACATTTTTTTGCTGCAAAACTAACCAAAAGTGCAAGTTGTACTGGCTTACATGCCTCACATTTAGTATTATTCAGTTGATCTGAGCCTTAAACCTTAACATCCGACGTTAAAGCCCCCCGGTTTTAGGCTCCCCCTGGATATAAGCTCATCCATTTGCCAACGAAGATATTATTCCGGATATAAGCCCACCCGGATATAAGTCTTCCCCCCCCTCCTATCCCGTTCATAAGCCCATGCATCTACTGTATAAGTGTAAGAAGACTTTCATTCCGTTCCGTTCCAGTTGTTCCAGTCGCATAAGTGTTTTAAAGATTTTTTTGAAATAAATTCTCCGTTTATTTTGTATTATAAATGTAACTTTATTGTATGTTAGCTTTAATTCGTTTCTCAGATACGTTTTATCTTGTCTTTCCGAAACATTTCTTTTATTCCGCTTATAATCCCACCCGTATATAAGCCCCACCGTTTATAAGCCCGCTCAAAACCCCTTATGATTATGAAGTTATATAATCCCAGGGCTTTAGTTCGGGATTTTACGGTATTGGGGTGAAACACACTACAGTAGCATTTGGCCACACTTGCATTTAACTCGAATGAATAAGATTGGGCCCAGAAATCCTCACTCACTAACCAACTCAACTAATCATGAAACTGCTACGTTGCCAGCGTGGTGCTCCCAGATGGTGTAGTGGTTAGCTCTCCTGACTAGAATGCAAGGATGCAGGCCATATAAAAGAATACTAAAGAAGAACAGTGTCCAATCTTTGCAAGACATTAGGAATTAAAAATTTTCACACTTGATGAAATTAAAACAACGATTGTTGTACCACTAACATTGTAACATTTCACTGAATTAAATAAGCTCATTCTCTATTCTACAAGTCCCCTCCCCTCCACTCCCCTCTCCTCCCCTCCCCTCCCCTCTCCTCCCCTCTCTAATACGGGAGAGTTTCAGTGATCATTGTTAATGAATTTACTAGTCCTTAATTGGTGGAATGAGACAAAGGTTTCTTTGTTTAGTGTTTTGGAAATGTTTCAATTTGCAAAGGTTTGTAAACATCACCTAAAGAGGGTTTTCACCTGACGTCATAGCGGCCTTGTTGGTGCCCTCGAACAAAAAAAAATTGATGATTTCTTTTGCACCAACATGGCCCCCTCGTCTTTTGTCTTTGGCGTCTCTGGGGATTGGGTGAAAACGCTTCTTTTTTTTTTGAAATCTTTCTTGTCACTTTGCCTCACCATGAGTGCTTTGAAATAAACTATGTCCAAATTATATTTCATTTTGTTAACTTAGCTTGACTTCAAAAAATCTTGGTGAATTTTCTCTAGGATTTTCTTCGCACTCACTTTTAGCCTTACTATTAAATGAAAAAAGCCAGATTGACAGTTGCTCTAGCTCCATGCAACGGGATATTCCAGATTCGACAGACTCACACATATCAATTATTCAAGTTATATTGTAATTGCTACCGTGTGATTTTGTTATAAAAGAGTATAGTTGTTTTTAAAGCAATTTGCTTTCTTCAGTTTTTTGTTGAAGTTTTGCAACAGAGACCATAGGGAGAGCAATTTGGTGTTATGCAAAATCTATCGGTACGTTCCAACGTTAAATTACTGGTCTTTTGAATAACGGAGCTGAGAAATTGTTGCTATAGGTATGTAAAAGAGTTATTAGAATTAAAAGAAGTTACAAGCAGAGTTTTCCTAACTTTAGCGATACTGTGGTTAGTGAAAATTATTTAAGAATAGAGAAGAACCTATTTACAGCGTACAATAAGGCCTAGGTATCGTTGTACTTAAGCTTCTATTCTTTCAAAAACAGCTTTAAGAATAGTATTCGAAGCAAGACACAATTTGAAAGTTATTTGATGGTTTATTCTAAGGAAAATGAGACAAATATTTTGTAAGTTCCTAATGTACGTTCTAAAATTTATATCTAGTTCCACGTTGCCAAGCGAAAACCGTGCTCTTGTTTTGAACCATACGAATACTTTCTCCACATTTTGAACTAATATAGGTTTTGTTCAAAGAAACTTTGAAGAGTTAAGAGTTAATGACGAGTTTCCTTACAAGATAAAGAACTGAAACATTTCCCGAAGTTTGAAAAGCATTAATGATATATGAAAATGTTCAATAGTTACATTCCTCCTTGCAATGTTTATACTTATTATAGTATCGTGTTTTGCAAAGTATAAACGGGACAGGAGCAATTACTTTTACTCGGGTTTAATGAACAAACAAATGGGCGGGCTTAATAGCTACAAACATTACTTGGAAAGTCAAACATTTAGGTAATGTTTGCGTGTTGTATCGAGTATGTTAGGTTGAAGTTCAGTCTAAATTTGATGCAAAGTGCTCTTACTAATAAATAATTAACAACTAGTTGAATTGTGTTGACAGAATTAATTTGAGACCTGTTCCATCACACGCACCTGTCCATACCATTCAACGAGTTTACGTCTACTTCAAGAAATATTGCAAGGGAAATGATTCTAAGGACGGTCCTCTTCCTTCTGGTTCTAGAAAAACTAATCTGTGGTAGGTAATACGATTGTTGTTTGGTATATAATGTTTTGGGGAGTATTTTGACAGCCGTTTCAACGGTTGACACATTTTCGGAATATTTCGGTTTAATTTTATTGTATGTTAATTATCAGTTCGTAGCCTCGCAAATTTAGTTTCGAAAGAGAGATATGAGTTATCTTAAACCTGAAATATTACCATTTTCAGAGAAAACAGCGTTTTCCACCGTTCAATTTGAATGTTGTTTTATCTTTTGAAAGAAATGATTTTGGTCTTGTTACACAATTCTCAACTACTATATCCAACAACACGCTCAACAAAATCAACTTAAGGCCACAAGTAGTAAATTTCAGTTATCCATGCACAAAGTCTTCTTTCATCTTCTTTGTGGGAATCATCTCATCAGAATTACATCAGAAGAAGGCGGACAGGAATTTTCTTACTCGCCCAAATAAGTGTTTTTAACTTTTGTAAGAGAAGCTCAGTAAAGTTTTAAAATAAAAATATCGCCAAATCTTTGGCGCCAGTTAGAAAATTGTACGAAGGTTGTCTTTGCTGCCGGTAAATTTTTCTGTAACTGTGTTTAATACTTTTAGAATATGGATTTTGATTAATATAACTTGTTGATTGTACATAAAGCAGTTACATGCATGCGTGGTGTGTTTAGGTGTTTTCATCGCAGGAAAGAGATAATCCTAATTTGTCAAAAATAAAGACCATCCTCGTATTAAATAAAAGTTTTAAAAAAACCCTAACTTATTTACTAAATTTTACATCTATGGGACAAGAAAATGATAGATGTCAAAAGAAGCGATTGTATTCATGTAAATAGCTCCTCAAAACATGCAGTTTATACGGTTTTGCTTTCTTTTTTCAAACTTTTGACATAAGAATATATAAGAATGTTTTTTATGGTCTAGTCATGACTAACAACCGTTCGGTAAGAGATTTAAGCCAAAATCGGTCCATTCGCATTATAAAACACATTAAATTGTCTATTCTTTGGATTTGAAAAACTTCGATCTTATGGTATCAAACAAATTATATTCTTAATTACCCAGTGGCCAAGTTCTGCCATAACAAATGTTTCGCTGTGGCGGATTAACTATTCACTGCATATTTTTCAGGTATAACAACGTTTCTCTTTCAAATCAATTCGAAATGCTACTGATAATGTCTAAAACTTTGAATACTTTCCTTAGCATTAAAAATAAACTATCTAAAACAACGAATCTTATTTGAATACTAATACCTTGGAGTCTAGCTGAAATAGTTCCATAAGCTTTAGCCTCATTAATATTCGTAAAACAAAACCCCTTCTAAAGATCTGACGTGAAGCTTCATAATTTTATCTAAGTTGCTTGAAGTTTATTTCACACAATAAAAAAAAAAATCCAAAAGGAAGCTAAGACTAAATTGTTTACTAAGATATCTTTTCGCCGAAAACGTTTCTTAAATTCTTCTTGTTGCGGAACCAACATTGGCAGAACTGTTGTTTATGATAGAACACAAAGTACAAAGTGCGGCAAAGTACAAATTTTCATGCTCTCATTTTTCAAAACGATAATATCGTATACAAAATTAAACTTCGAATAACAATTACATCTAAAGTTTTAAAAATCAAACTAACTTAAGAATAAAAGAAGTGAGATTTTTTGTTCCTTAAAAGCTTTGAGTACTGAGTGAGGTTTGAAAACGAAACAGAAAACATAAAATTGATCAAAGCAATTTTTGAAAGTTGCAGCTGCCAGAATCATCATTTATGGAGTTTATCGATCGATAAAAGCATTCATACATAACAAAGAAAACAACATAATAAGAGGAATAAGCAAATTTTATTTTCCAAAAAAAGTTTTATGTCGGTAGTCTTTTATAAAGCCGCGTAACATTAGCGTAATGTTCCAACATATAGTCCCCCTTTTCAGTTGTTCACGTTATGCTTTGAGGAAACATATACCACGTATAATTTGGTGGAGTATGTTAATGAAACCAACTCATAAAGAAAAGAAAATTCAAAATACCTTGGGCGATGCGCTGATAGAAGCTCGCATTTACTTTCCTTTTTATATTAAAAGGAGACTACTTGAGGGTTTGATCAAATAATGAACGCAATTTTCTTTCATAACAACAAAGTTGCACCTGCACCCATTCTTTGTCAAGAATTTCTTAATGCACCAAGAACAAACATTATTATCATTATTATTATTGTTATTTTGATGTGGTTTGTTGTAGCCATTTTAAAATATAACAATAAGATTTGTTATAACAGTACTAGGTTTTTAAAGTAAATAGTTTTAAATTTTACCGTGAAAGCAGCGCCTTTGAACTTACGGAAAAGGCGCTATATAGATATTTATTAGTATTATTATTATTACTGTCGAGCGGCAGCGAGATAGCATTCTATTCCCGTACGTTATGTATGCCTTTACCAATCGTCCCTTCAAAGGGCAGCTTCATCGAGATTTCAGTTCTGTCCGTTTTCCGCACTTGCAGCCCTGATGTTTATGTTCGGCTCCCCCGCATTGCCGCAGTTAGCACGTGTTTGATCACGCGTTCATGCATTGGGCAACAATGTTGTTTTATGGGTCTGTCGGCTTTGTTGCTGCACGATAAGTGCTGTTCTTGTGTTTGTAAATGGACTGGAGAAAATGTCGACCATATCTTTTTAGTTGGCGACAGCATGTATTTGAGTGCCTTGGAGAAAGGAATGATTCCTGCTATGGAAACGCTATCAATAAGCAACCTCCCTGCCGCAGTTTGCTGGATTGCAGCGAGTAATACGGCGACGATCTCGATTTTGCAGACAATGACAGAAATTCATCGGCCCACTTCGGCCAGTAGCAAAGTAATTCAGCCCAGTTCGTGATGTAAACACTGGATTTTATTCATAATATATTTTAGTGTTCCAGTAATTCAATAAGATGTAAAGTTTATACTGATGCATATTTCCATTTGTTACAAATTAATATACAATACTTAATAACTGAAATTTTTATTGTTACAATTAATAAAGCACATAGTAACGCTTTTGTGTTTCTAATAATTTCTTATGATTACAACTTTAAAACATTTGCAAGTATTGTCAGTGATTCAGACTTTGTGCAAGGACCTCACTCCCTTTCAATGACTGTATCCTCAAGAATGTTGTCAAATACGTGTTGTAAAAAATCAGAGGTTGCGTGTGTATGTAATAAACTTAAAGAATGAAAAAGGGCATTCACCAGAAGAACTTATATTTTTAAATTCAAAAAACAGAGCACTCGCTTGTTCTTTTAAAAATTGAAATAAATGCCTGATGATAATAATACGAAAGTATAAAGGAAATAAAACCCTCAAAAAGTGCCAAAATTAACAAGTTGATATACTGCCTTCAACAAAGCTCGACAGCAATTACTTTACCGTTGGTAACTACTAGTCTTAAAAATATGCTAATCATGACAAACTACTTGTGCGACAACGGACTATTGAATCCTGGTGGATCTACTGGTGGTGATTTTTGGCAGCAAACCACGAACTCACATTTTATTCAGTATACTATAATTATATGATTATAGAAGGGAAACAGTTATAGGAACTTATTAAAACATATTAAATTCTCTTAACTCGAAATTCGCACAGAACAAAGTATAGTCCAGCAATATCGTGCAAAAAATTGGTCGAATTGTGCACTTTCTGTTAAAAGCACCAAATTTGGCACACTTGTAGTTTTGAAGGTGCTGATTAATTCTAGCTATGGATCCAGAAGGATCCATGCCAGGGGGAGTCAGTTTTCACCCTTAGGGGGGAGGGGTAGTGACAATTTGGGTATTTCGCCTTAAAAGCACATAAATTCACCAAAATTTTCCAAAACTTGGATAAACTGCTTCAGTCATTTCACTTCGTATTACCTGTATAGTATCCAGTGGATTAATACCAGGGGGAGGCAAAATTAGGCACCAGGGAGAGGGGGTGACTGGGAATTTTAGTGTTTTGCTAAGAAGCTCCAAAATGTGCACTGCAACTGCTTGGAACCTGGTGAAAGTTCTAATTTATTCTACTTTAAATGATATACACAGAATTTATCCAGATTGAAGCCTGGGGGACGCAAATAGTGCCACAGAGGGGAGGGGAGGGTAAATGATTTTTCTGATTCACCGTAACAAGTTCAAACTTAATGGACCTTGTTAATACACTTTGCTTTACATTTATATGTACAGGATCTACAGGATCAATTATAGTGAATCATTCTGTATGATCAAGTGAAGTAAAACTTGAAATGAAATTTTATCTTGTTAATATTCTTTAAAATATTGAATAAAAAACGTAGCTCTAAATAAGTTCTTTTTGAAAAAAATACTGACCACAAAAAACAAACAAAGCTGTGCCATGGAAACTCTGGAAAAAAATGCAGTCAAGTAGGGCTAGTATCAGTGAAAGAGGCTTGGTTGCTGAAAGAGAATCAATGGTTTGCGGTCCAGAGATTGCAAGGCTCATCACAGAGTTTGAAGCAACACAATATTCCACGAGAGTAGCCTGCATAGCAAGCGTTTAACGCGATTTTGAATGCGCGAGAAATAGGTGAGCAAAATAATGGAGTGACGGGGAAAGAGGAGGGGAAAGAAGGAAACGCTTACCCGCAAACCCCTATATTTTGCAAAACTTCGTTCGCCAGACAACGGAGTCTCTGATTGGTGCGGCATAAATATGATGATTGACATATCACATATATTTTGTTCTTGTAGTTACGATGTGTGCGAATAAGGAGAATTGCAAATAGCTGTGGATTTTTTTGGCTGAAAAAGGTTTTGAACGTAATCCAAAGCAAGAACAAAGACGGCAACAGTTTATTTGATACGTGGGGGTGAGCTGCTTGCAGTTTTGCAACAGTTCTTGTTGCACAACTGCCACGCCAAATTTTTAATTCGCTCATCAGAGGGAATCCTTGTTGTCACAGTGCCGTTAGAGGCAAAGGTTAATTTTTGTTGCAGCCCCTCGTTTGGTAAATCTTCTATATCTAAAGTACCATCCAGCTGATTTTCCACTAAAACATTTCAAAATGTCAATGATTTACGAGCTGGTATACAGGGGATA